>MCFG01000435.1:0-25000 GCA_002104895.1 Anaeromyces robustus | reverse complement strand
CAGTTTCATTATCTGTAAGATGATCTTTTTCCTTTTCCTTTTCCTTTTCCTTTTCCTTTTCCTTTTCTTGTTCTTTATCTATTTCATCTTCATCATCACCTTCTTTCTTTTCATTTTCATTTTCATTCTCATTTTCATTCTCATTCTCATTTTCTTTTTCTTTTTCATTTTCATCTTCTTTATCTTCTTCCATTTCTTTTTCTAATTCATTTGCAATATCATTTTCTAATTCTTTATCATTCTTTTCTGCTATTTCATTCTTTTCTAATTCTTCTAATTTAACTCCATTCCAATTAATATCTAAATATAAACCAGTTAAACTTATATTTACTATATCTTGAATTAATTGTTCTATTTCACTAAACTTTTTATTAGAATTATCCATTTCTGGATTATTATTATTATTATTATTTGAATCTATTTCCATTGAATTGTTTTTATTATTATTATGATCATCATCTATGGCAATAACTTCATCATCATTTTTATTATTATCTATTTTTGGTAACATTATATTTTTCTTTTTTAATAGGGTTTCTGATATTGAAATGGCTTGATTAAACGTTTTATCATAATCTGGTATCAAATCTTTAAATATTTGTAAATCAATTTGTTTCAATAAACAAACAATTCTTTTTATACCATAATTTAAGGATTCAAAGAATGTTTGAGCATTTTCTTCTAAACTTTCATTATTAAGCATTTCATTGATAGTATCGATAGATAATGTAATTTGTTTTAAAAATATTTCATTTAATAAAGTAGAAAAATGTCTTTTACCAATTTCATTTATATTTACTAAACTACTATTATCATATTGTTCTTGATTGTCATTTGAATTTTCATCCTTTGAATTAGAATTACCTATCAAGAATGAATAGATAGATGAACATTTATCTAATACAGCTGTATCTTTTGTCTTTAAATAAATTGTATTTAAACTTTCAGATAATTCATCAAAACTCTGTTAATGTTTATATTTATATTTATATTTATATTATTTGATAATATATAATTTTTAGATATTATAATAAAATAATAAATAAATAATAAAAATAATATAATAATAATAATAATAATATAATATAATAGAATAGAATAGAATAGAATAGAATAGAATAGAATAGAATAATAATATAATATAATATAATATAATATAATATAATAATAATATAATAGGGTTTTATTTAGAAATGTTATATATATATATATATGTTTATATATATTATATATGTTATATAATAAATAAAATGATATGATATGATATATTATATAGTATTATTATATATATTAACATGAATATTCATGAATATTCTTACCTTTGGAATACGTAAATCAATATATAATTCTATATTCAATTCTTTAATAATATCTAAAAGAGCATCTATTTTTCTATTATCAAAATCACTATTATATTTATTAAGTAATTTTGGGAGAATTTTCATAACTTCTCTATTTAAGTTTTCTAATTCCGTTACATCCTCTTCTTCCTTATTCTTTTTATTATTAGATACATTTTGCTTTTTCATATTCTTTACTGAATTAATGACTGATGATCTTGCAATCCAAATTAAACATATTTCTTCGTCTTCTGTTAATGTTAAATTTTTATTTTTAATTTCTTCTTCCGATAAATCATATGATAAATATTGTAATGCAGTATTATAATCCTTTTTTATTAATCCATTTATTTATGTATATTGTTAAAATTGATTTAATTATTTATCATGATAGTATAATAACAAAAAAAAAAAAAAAAAAAAAAAACATAATAATGATAATAATAATAATAATAATCATGAAATATAAAAAATAAAAATAATATAATATAATTAATAATGTTAATATTTATAAAAAAAAAAATTTTTTTTTTTTCAATATAATTCCTATATATATAAGTTTTAAATATTATATATATCATAATTAAAATTTCCATTATTCTTACTTTTACTATATCTGTAACATCCCATAAAATATTTATAGCATTTTCAAAGGATTCATATGAAAATTCATTAATTTTTCCTTTTAATGAATCATTAAACCAATTATTGATTTCTTCAAATAATGGATAAGTGGTTTCACGATTATTTTTATTTAATGATACTACTTTATTACAATATGAAATTTCGTTACCAGCTAATCCACCATATTTAACAAGTAATTGTATTAAACTTTTTAATTTTTTCATATTTTTAAATTTCTGTTTTTGTTGAAAATCTTCTTCTTCTTCTTCTTCATTATTTTTGTCCATAACTTCATCTTCATCTTCGTTATCTTCTTCATCATCTTTATTTACAAGATCATTTAAAACATTAGAACAAATATTATTAAAAAGATGTTTGCATTCTTTACTATCACTTAAAAATATTAATGGAATAATATCTTCATAATCTTCTTCATCTAATAATCCAAGTTTTCCAATTTCACCAATAGTAACTATTGCTAAATTTTGAACTACTTTATTAACTTCTCTTTTTGACATTTCAAATATTCTATATTTAAAACGTTCTATAAATGACATAAACATTGACATCCATTCTTCACCTAATGAAAGAATAGTTATAAAGCCATGTAAAGCGTTTAATCTTACACGTTCAGACTTAAAATATTAAATATTAAATAATCAATATTTGTTTTTAAATATTGTAATAAAAATGATAATATTAATAAAATACATAATAATTAAATAATTAATAAAATAAAAAATATTTATAAAAATATATAAAACATATAATAATAATAATAATAATAATAATAATAATAATAATAATAATAATTAATAATAATAATAATATATAATATTAATAATATCAATATCTGAAAGTTATATATATATATATATATATTTATTTAAAAATTACTTACTTTATCTGATAAGAACCAACCAATATATCTAGTGTAATTATCATTTAAGAAATAAATTGGATACTCTTTAATCCAAAATCGAATATTATTTGCACATTCAATTCTAATGATATCTGTAAAGTCTCTGTAACGATGAATAAATAAACTTTAAAAATAAAATAAAATAAAAAAAATATTAAATGAAAAAAAAATTAATACTATATATTATTTCATTTTATATAATAATGTTAAAAATTAATATTTTTATTATAATTTAAAAAAAAAAAAAAATTGTTATTTACCCTACAAAGAAATCATCAATATGGGTATTAAGACGTTCTTTTTTTGCTTGAAGTTCTTCAATTTTTTTTTCAAGTTGTACTTCTCTTTGACTTCTACTACGTGAACTGCCACTCTTTTTTCTTGCTTGTTCTTTATTGATTTGACGTTCAGCTATAGTTAATTCAGATTGAATAGAATTAGCTACAGTACATAATTCGATACCTAATGATAATCCAATAACTGTTGAAGTATGACGGAATGGTCTGAAATTTGAACTACTCATAGAAATAATCCATAATTTTAAATTATCAAAAATCCAATTATCATCAACATTCATGATTTCATATTGCATTTCTTTTATCCAATCTCTCCAAAAACGCTTTAATTTACCAATAAAAGTATTAACATTTCTAGAATTACCATTACCAGTAAATTGTTTTTGTTTAGATATAATTGGATAATCCGTAAGTCCCTAAATTATTTTATTATAATTATTTTTTTTTTTTTGAAATTATTATTATCATTATTATCATTTTCATGAACATTTGTTATTTAATATAATATATAAAAGATTATAATTGAAATTTTATATATATTTACAGCTGCATTATCATTTTGGAGTTCTGTTAAAATTTCATTAACATCATCACGTTCTTCAAAAATATTTGGTGTAATTTTTCCTTGACAACCACATGACTACGCAATATAATATATTTTAATATAATATTTAAATTATTGATTTTTTTTTAATTTCTTTTTTTCAAAAAAAAAAAAGTTAAAAACAATTATGTATATCATACCTCTAAGATAAAATTAATAAGTTCTGCCATAGGTTTTGTATTATCTACTTCATTAATTGTTTCTTTCCATTCTTGAATAGCTAATTTAATTGAAACTGAGTTTGCTGTTGATTCCTGAAGAATTTCAAAAAAATTATTATCATGAGTATCCTCTACAACAGTTTTTCTTTTTTTTGATGTATTTTTTGATTTTGAAGAGTTTTTTGAAGCCCCTTTTATAATAATAAATTCAATTAAAAAATATAAAATATTAATATACAAATAATTAAAAAACAATATATCACATAATAAATTTTATTGGATTATTATTGAAATGTTAATATTAACCTTTGCCATTAACTTTTGATGACCGGGTTTGCCTTGTAGGTTTCGGCATTTTTCTTGATTAGTACATTATATATATTTTAAAGAAAAAAAAACATTAGATATAATAAAAACTAATAAATGGAATTGTATTTATTTTGAAAACAAAATTTAAATATTATTTAATTATTTCTTCCTTTTATATATATATATAAATTCTTTTTTATTATTATCATTATTATTCTTTTCTTTTTTGTATTTTTATATTAATATTTGGTATAGTATTGAAAAATAAATATTATAAAGTCAACTTTAGTGAGTTTTAATATTATTATTTTGATAAGAATTTGAAGAAATTCAATAAATAAACTCTTACGTATTAAATATTTTATTTTAAAAAAAAAGTCTTTTTATTTATTTTACTATATTTAAAAAAAATGACATTGGTTCAAATTTCTTTTTTTGATAATTTAATAAAATAATATATTATTATTTGAATTCTTATATATATTTTCTAAAATAAAAATTTCATGTTTTTCTTGTTTTTTAATTAAATAGCTTATTTTTTCTTTTTTCTTTTTTTTTTTTTACTTAAATAGTTATTTTTCTTCTTCAAATTGTGTCATTAGAATTGATAATAATTATATTATATCTAATAAAAAAAAAATAAACATAATAACAATAATTAATTACTTTTTTATTTCTATTTTCTTCTAATAATTTTGATTTATATTAATTTATTATAATAATTCAATAAATTAACATAGATTATAATATAGATAGAGAATAATAATATATATATTCAGTAAGTTGATAGAATAAAAAAACTAAAAAAGTGTAAAAATAAAAATTTATTAAAAATTTAATTATAAAAAATTAAAAATTCATTTTATTAAGATATTTGACGACAATGAAATTTTTTTTTTTTTTCATTTTTATTTATAATTATTATTACACAATAAATTAATTTTATAATTATTACACAATAAATTAAATTTATTTAATAATTATTCATGATTATGATTAATTTATATTTTATATATAAATTATTATAAAGTATAATATATTTAAATATATTACATTTATTTATTTATTTATTTATTTATTTATTTATTTATTTATTTATTTATTTATTTATTTATTTATTTATTTATTTATTTATTTATTTATTTATTATTTATTTATTTATTATTTATTTATGTATATATATATTTTATTTATTTATATATTTATTTATTCATTTATTTATTTACTTTTTAATTATTCTTCCACTTAATAATAATAATAAGAATAATAATAATAATTTTATAATTTATATTTCCACTTTTTTTTGTGATACATCCATATTTGGTTTATACATATTTAAATTAAAACAGAAAATAATGAAATAAAATATAGAATATATAATAATAATAATTAATAATACATATATAATCAAAACATATATAAAATAAATGTTAATAGTGTAAATTTCTTTAAGAGGTTTATTTAAAGGTAAATAAAAAAATGATTAATAATAATCATTATCATCGTTTTTTATATATTATAAATATATGCGATAATGTTAGTTTTATTGTAAAAAATGATTATTAAATAGTATTACTTAATTGATATTTATACGAAAAATAATTAGAGCATATTTTTGTACTACTACAACCAAATATATCATGTTAACATTACTACACTATTTTTAATACTATTAGTATATATAATTTATAATCATAATGATATTAAATAGTTAATAATAATAATAATAATAATAATAATAATAATAATAATAATAATAATAATAATAAAAATCATATTAAATAATCAATATTAATAATAATCATACTAAAAAATTAATAATAATAATAATAATAGTAATAATAATAATAATAATCAAATATCTAATGATCGGTTTAATAGAAATATAAGTATTTTAGTTTCTCTGTACGTATATAATTAGGATATGATGATAATAACAAATTTTATTATTTTATATAATAATAACTTTATATAATAACTATTTTATTATTATTAAAATGATAATAAAAAAAATGATTTAAGGTTGAATAAACCATTTTAAAAAAAAAAATTTTTTTAGTTTACTTATCAAATAAACTTATAGGAAATTATTTCAAATTATTCTTTTTATTATTTAAAAAAGTTCATTATATATATAATATACTATTAATTAAATATATATACTTATAAAGTATATATATATTTTTGTTCGTCTAAAAAAAAAAAAAGAAAAAAAAAAGAAAAAGAATTCTAAAATTTTATTACTTAAATTTATAATATTTAAAATTTATTTTTTATATTTATATAAATTTTGATATTTTTCCATTTTTCATATATTATATAATATTTTATATATATTTTATCTGCATATTATTATTTTATTCATTTTTTCATATAACAATTATTAGTTGTATCTATTATTTAAAGTATAACAAAAATGGAAAATGTTGAAGAAAATAAAAATGAAACTTCAAATTCAACAAAAAATTTAAAAGAATCCGAGGATTCTTCAAAAGCAAATGAAACAACAAATAATAATGAAGCAACTAAAAGTGAAGATAATTCAGAAAAAACAAATGCTGAATCTTCTGAAAATACAAATAATGATAAAACAGAAAATAAAACAGAAGGTGCAAATGAAGATAAAGAAAAAAATATCATAGAAGTAACTAATCAAGAAGGAGGTGAAGGAGCTACACCACCTGGCTTAGCTGCACCTCTCCAACCAAATATATTAACAAAAGAAGAAAAAGTAAATCTTAGAAGAATTATTGCCGAAGATTCAAAATGGAACTTAGCACCAGTTAAAACTTTATCAGAAATATGTGTTAATTCCATTGTTAATCATTTTAATGAAAAACCAATACTTAAATCTTTATCAAAAAAATATCAAAAAATTGTCTTAGATACCATTTCCATAGATACACCATTAGAAATTACAGCTCATTTAATTGAAGAAGAAAGTTATTGGAAAAGATGTGCTCAAGAAAAATTTAAAAATTGTGATATAAGCAAACATCGAAATAATTGGAAATTATTATATTTTGAACTTTTAGCTCAAAAAACTATCGAAGAATATGTTCCAAGAGTAAATCAGTTTAAAAAAGACGAAGATGATACTGATTCTATTATTAGTGATGAAGATGCAGATAGATTAAGAAGTATTCAACATCTTGATAAAGAAAGTCAAGGTTCTAAATTATTATTAAATTCCAAAGATTATACAGAAGAGAAAAAAGATGAAATAGTTGAAGAAACAGCAGAAGATAATGAAAAAAAATTCCTTGATAAATTAGAATTAATGTCAGATTATGTAAAAAATTTAAAAATAGAACAATTACATATTACGGAAGGTTTAGAATTAAAAAAAACCGATCCATTACCAGATCATACTAATATTAAACTTATTTTAAGTAAATTAAAAAACGTTGAAGAATTAAGTTTATACTATGGTGTAAAAAATTGTGGTCTTAATTTTGAATGGAAATACTACGGTATGACTATTAATGATTGTATTAATTTACATGATGCTTTGAAAAATAATAATACATTACAATCATTGACTATAACTTCAAGTCAAATTGATGATAATAGAATGAAACTTCTTTGTGAAGTATTATTAGATAATAGAGTCTTAAATCATTTAGATCTTTCTCATAATTCTATCTCTGATGAAGGAGCTTTAGCTCTTTCAAAAGTTTTAACTAAAAAAACTGTTAATATTAACTATTTATCATTATTTAATAATAATATTAATGCTAAAGGAGCTCATTATATAGGAAAAGCTCTTTGTACTAATAATAAACTTAAAACATTTATTTTAGGATTAAATCCAATTATGGATGAAGGTGGTATAGATATTATTAAAGGAATATATAAAAATGAAACTTTAAATTATATTGATTTAGCTTCCTGTCAATTGAAAAATTTAGTAGTTCCTGTATTATGTAAATTAGTTAAAAAGAATTCACCAGTATTAAATACAATTATTATTTATTCAAATAATTTAGGAATTCCAAAAGTTCAAAAAAATATTTTCTCCAAAGATTCAGATAATATTGATCTTTTACCACAATCATCTGAAGATAGTTCCAATAAGGACGTATTTGGTAAAGCATTATTTGAAGCCACTAGTATGAATAAATATCTTACAAAATTCGATATAAGATCTACTGATCTATCAATAGAGTATGCTGTAGCAATAGACGAAATAATAAAAGAAAATCATTCTCTAATAGGATTATAAGATTTATTATTTTTATTAATATATATATTTATTATATATATATTA
Organism: Anaeromyces robustus; assembly: GCA_002104895.1. Lineage (NCBI taxonomy): Eukaryota > Fungi > Neocallimastigomycota > Neocallimastigomycetes > Neocallimastigales > Neocallimastigaceae > Anaeromyces > Anaeromyces robustus. The sequence goes on along the minus strand of MCFG01000435.1, from coordinate 16,474 downwards.
TATATTTAGAAAGGAAATTATTTTAAAAATATATAATAAAGTTTTATAACAAATTATTATCAAAATATATCAAAAGATTTATTTAAAAAAATTAAAATAAAATATATAAAGAATTAAAAATAAAAATATTGAGAATATAACAAAAATTGAATAAATTATTCATATCAATATAAAACTTTAATATTTGATATATATATTAAAAAATAAAAAAAAAAAAAAACGAAAAATAAAAATAAGAATAAAATCAATGATATAAATATTTAGTAAATATTTTTAGTGTCTTTATTATTATTTATTATTATTATTATTATTATTATTATTATTATTATTATTATTATTATTATTATTATTATTATTATTATTATTATTATTATTATTATTATTATTATTATTATTATTATTATTATTATTATTATTATTATTATTATTATTATTATTATTATTATTATTATTATTATTATTATTATTATTATTATTATTATTATTATTATTATTATTATTATTATTATTATTATAATTATTATTATTTCATTAAAATTATTTTATTGAAAATTGATTTTTCTACTTTTCCTATTTCGATTTTGTATTTTTAAAACTTTAAATATATATATTTTTTTTTCTAAAACAAAAACAAAAAAAAAAAAAAAAAAAAAAAAAGAAATAAATTTTAAGTAGTTTATAACTACTTATTAATTAAATAAATAATAAATTTTAAACTTTTTTCTTATAAGTAATAGAAAATATGATTTAAAAAATTTAAGTTTTTTAAATTAATTAAACAATTTGTAACTTCAATTCTTCATTTTTTCATAACAGTGTTAATGAAAAAGTGATAATAATAAACACAATGATAATAGTAATAATAATATTATTATTATCATTATTATTAAAAATGGAATAATACAATAATTGATAAAATGGTAATAATTATAAAATTTTTATGTATTAATCATTGCCAATATTAAATAAATTATTAAAAAATGATGATTAAAATTAAGATTATTATTGAAAATTATACTTTTTTTGATTAAAATAAACTTTATAATATAATTATTGATATAAAAAAAAATAATTGGTAAATAAAAAAGAAAAAACTTATTTTTTTGAAAAAAAACATTTTATAAACATAATTATAAAAGTTTTTTTATTATTGTATTTTTTTTTTTTTTTTTTTTTTTTAATTTTTATTTTCAATATTATAAAAGTTTTTTTATTATTGTATTTTTTTTTTTTTTAGTTTTATTTTCAATATTATAAATTATTTTAAAAGAAATTGATTTAATATAGTTATTATTTTTTATTAAATAAAAAATATTTTATAGAATTAATATGGATAATGATAATAATATAAATGAAAATATAAATGAAAATCCAGATGTGAAAGTTGACGACAATAATGAAAATCCAGATGTGAAAGTTGACGACAATAATGAAAATCCAGATGTGAAAGTTGACGACAATAATGAAAATCCAGATGTGAAAGTTGACGACAATAATGAAAATCCAGATGTGAAAGTTGACGACAATAATGAAAATAACGATTTCACCGACAATCCCGAAAATATTGACAAAGCCGAGGAAGAAATTCAAGATGATTTAAATGACGATAAAGTAAATAAAAGTTTAGTTCATTTTGAACAAGATAATTCTGAAAATGAAAAAAATAATGAAGAAGAAAAACCTATATCTTCTTCAAATTCTAATAACGATTTATATAATGATTATTCATTAGAGAATATGGATAATAATAATTCAAATATAGAATTAAATGAAAACAATGAATATGATACAAATACAAATAAAAAGGAATATGATGAAAGTAAAAAGGGATCATCAGATTCTATTTCTCCAAAAAGAAACGAATCAATATCAGAATACGTTGACCAATTTGATGATAATGGTTCTTATTCAAATTCATTTAATTTAAAATAAAAACATATAAAATTATAATATATTTTAAATAATAATAATTTTAATTTATAATTATATATAAATATATATATTTAAAAAAAAATTAGATTTAATTGGAAAAATTGAGAGTAGTCATAATATTAATACATATATTGATTCAATAAAAGATAACACTAACGATGAATTAAAAGAAATTGAAAATGAAATTCAAAGAAATTTTAAAGAAGAAGACGAAAAAACTATTCATAATAAAACAGAAGCTATTATTTCTAAAGTAATAGAAGGCACAGAAAATATTGATGAAAGAGAACAATCTAGTCTTGATAAACTTATTAAAAATTCTCTTAAAGAATTAAGCAATAATCAAGAAGAATCAGAAATGAATAAAGAAAATATAGAACAATTAAAAACAGCTTATAATAAATTATATAAAATATTAACAAATTCCAGAAATAATGAACTTTATTTAATGAAAAGATGTCACGAATTAACTACTGATATTGTAGCAAATGCTTCTAAAGTTCAAAGTGCTATTCAAATGACATATGAAAGTAGAAAGTCAGCAATATTAATGAAAACAGAATTAGAAAAAGCATGGAAATTATTAGAAATTAGTAATCAAAATGAAGCTATAGCACAAGATGCTTTATTACAAATAAAAAGTGATTATACCCTTGTTAGAAGATTAGCAGTAGAAGCAGGTGTTCCAACAGAATCTTTTATCAATGAGGGTGATACTGATGAAAAAAAATTAGATAATAATCTCGATACTGTATTAAAAGAAAAGTATGAAGTAGAAAGAAAATTAACAGCAAGTAATAATAAAATTTCTGAATTAGAAGGTACACAAAGAGATTTAAAGAAAAAAATTGAACAATTAATGTGTAGTATTGATGATCAAAGAACAACGATGATGGATATGAAAGAGCAATATATTACTCTTCAATCAAAATATAACAGACTTGAAAGAAATAGAGAAGATGATCGTCAAAAAATTGAAAATTTCCAAGAAATTGTAAATAAAAAAGATAAAGAAATTGATGATGTTCATAATGAAATAGAATCATATAAAGAAAAGGAAAAAGATTATGAACAACGATTAAAAGATGAAAAATATGCACATGAAATAACAAATAAAGAAAAAGATGAAATTGAACAATCTCTTATAAGTGCGAATCAAGAAATTGAAGAACATGTTATTACATATACAAAAATTACTACAGAAAAACAAAATTTAAAGAATGAATTGAAAAGTATTGAGGAAGAATATCAAAAAGTAAAAGAAGATAATAAAAACTTAAATAAATCAAAAGAAACTTTACAAAAAAAATTCAAGCAAAGTGAAGAAACAAAGTTAGAATCTGAAAATCAAGTTGCAGTATTAAAGGTAAGTAGAAAAAAAACTAATAAGTAATATAATATAATTAATTGTTTTAAATTATTAACAGTCTATTTTAATTAAATAATATTAAAATAGACTGTTAATGGCAATTTTCTTCATGAAAGTGAAAATTTGAAAAAAGAAATTGCTTCCTTGAAAAAACAAAATGAAGATCTAATTAGAGAAAGAGATCTAATAAATAAAAGTTATATTAAGTCTTTAAAAGCAATTCAAAGGCAAACTAATTTAGTAAAATTAGGTGAACAAACTAAAAAAAATCTTGAATTTGAAATTATTAAATGTCAAGAGGAAGCTTCTAAAATGAGAAAGGTTTAAATCATTATTAATAAATAATTTATATATAGTTAATTTTAATAAATAGATTAATAAATTATTTTATTTTTCTTTTTTTTAAATTTTTTTAATTAGATTATATATGCTCTTGAAAAAGAAAGAGATTTAAAAGTAGTTGAAATATCACATATTAAAGAGTTACATGAAAGTAAAGAAGAAGAATTAAAAATAAATAATTTACAATTATTAGATAGTAATAAAAAAATTCTAGATACAGAAAAGAAATTATGTGAACAACAAGTAATGAAAAACTTTAATGATAATAAAAATAATAATAATAATTATAATTATAATAATAGTATATCTTTATTAATTGATTGTTATATTATACATTTTCAATTAAGAAATTATATGAAACAGTAAGAGCTGACAGAAATGTTTATTCAAAAAATTTAATTGAAGCACAAGGAGAAGTTCAAGATTTAAAACAAAAATATAATATTCTAAATCATCAATTAGAGCAACTTAAGGAAGAGGTGACAATAAAAGAACATGGTAATAATTCATAAGTCAAAATCTAATAATTTTTAAAAAGAATTATTTATAAAATTATATTATTTACAATTCTTTTAATAAAAATTTTTATAGCAATTGTAACATCACATTTTGAAATTACAAGATTAGAAAAAGAAAAGGATAATTTAAAATTTCAAATATCAAGAATTCAACAATTATATGAAAAATCTCAAGAAATGGCTCAAAGTCAAGTAATATATTTAATAATCATTTATTAATAAATTATTTAGTGATAAATATATTAACATTCTTATAAATTTTTTATAATAAAAAGATTTTAGAACAAAACCAATTAAGAAGAATTATTATTGAAGCTGATAAAGAAAAACTAAAGCAAAGAAAAGAATTAGAAAATTTAGTTCAACAAAGAGTAATAATAATTAAATATTATTATTATTATTATAAAAATTATTATAAATTAAAAAATATTCATTAACTTATATTAATTATATAACGAAAATAGGATTTTCTTGATAATTTCCAAAAAAAATTAAACGATGAAATAGTATTACTTTATGAAAAGCTTAAAATTCAATCCTCAGCATTAAGTAAAGGTGAAATGCAATATCATGATAGAATTGAAGATATTAGAGTTTTAAAACTTGAAATAAAAAAATTAAGGTCAGAAAAAGCACTGTTACAATCTGAAACTCGTAACATTGCTAAATTAAAAGCTGAAGTATTCTACTTACAAAAAGAATATCTCCGAGAAACAACTAAAGTTAAAGTATTAGAAGGTAATATTTTAATATTTACATATATTTTCATTAAAATGTTATACACATATTATATTATATTATATTATATTATATTATGTATGAAATTATATTAAAAAATGTTAATAAATTATTATTTATTTAAAATTTAACAGAGGAACTTGAATCTCCAATGAATGTACATAGATGGAGAAAATTAGCAGCAGCTGATCCTACATCCTTTGAATTAATTACTAAAACTCAAACTTTACAAAAAAGATTAATCGCAAAAACTGAGGAAGTTGTCGAAAAAGAATTACTCCTACAACAAACAAAAAAATTATATGAAGAAGTTAAAGAAATGCTCCGTAGAGCACCAGGACCAGAAGTTTTAATGAATTTAAGAAAATTCAAAGAAGCTTTAAGATTTAAAACAAGAGAAGCAAAGGTAGAACAAAATATATTTATAAATATATGTATATAATAAATAAATAAATAAATAAATAATAATTACATTTATGAAACATTTTTTTAAATAAATAGGCACTTGCTTCAGAACTAAATATGTATCACTCACAAATTAATGAATATAAACTCGAAATAGAAAGACTAAATAATGAAATACAAGAATTAAAGAAAAAATTCTATGCAAAAATACAAAAGTACATATATTATCTCTTCACATATTTATAATATATAAAAAATAATATATTTTCATTTAATATTAACATTATAATTATTAATAATAAATAGATTAACAAGAAAAAATAATGCCAATAAAATAATTCCATTGAATATTAAGAAAAATATAGGAAAAATTAAGAGAGGTGGTGGAGGTTATAAATTTGATCTCCCAAGTCATCATCCTGATGATATTGAAGAATTGTATGCATTAGCAGAACAGAATATGAATAACAATAACAATAACCTAGTTACTGTTTAAGTTTGGAATATATATTTTATATCATTTTTATGTTATTAATTTTAAAATCTTAAAAAATTTCAGTTATAAACATAAAAGAAAAACAATTTATATTTTTTTATATACCCATATTTCATATTACTTATTTAATAATATTTTTGTATTAAATATATATGACATATATATTTTATAAATCTTTAAAATAATTTGTTTTATGAAAATATTTTATATATAAAAACACAATTAATAGAAAAAAACTAATTTTTGATATTTTAATAATTTCAATGATTATAAAAAGCTTTTATTATTATGATTAGTTTTTTTAAAAAAAAAATAAATAAATATTATATAATTATATTGTATTAATCCACGGAAACTTGATTAAAATTGCAAAAATAACAAAATTAATGTAAAAAAATTTTGTGATAAAAAAATTATATTTTTTTTTAATTCTAATAATAAATTTATTATTAATTAATATAATTTATATTAATATATTATATATTATTATTTATTAAAAGATGTTAAATTTTTCTTTATGTAATTGACTTTTTTATTTTTTAATCCCGTTCCATTTGAATTTATAGTTTTTAAATGATTATTATATTGACATTTTCTTGCTTTTGATAGATTTATTTTTGGTGGAACACCTTTAACATGATATGACCATGATATATCTTTACACTATTTTTAATAATTAAAAATATGTAATTATATATTTTTATTATTATTAATAACAATAAATACAAATTAAAATTTGGAGAATAATTAAAACAAATAGTATATTATTAAATTAATAATTATTATATATATATAATACTTACAACAATATTTAGTTTTCCTGTTAATATTTTTCCATAATATGTTGGTTTATAAGTAATAATAAATTGATTATCGTTTTCACCACGCTGACTTTCAGGAACTAATTGTCCATATTCTGGATGAATTGAAAATTCAGGAGGAGATGTTTCATCGAAGTATGCCTTAAATTTTTTAGGTTCATCAAAATTATTCTTAATAACAAATGAAACATAGTTACTTTTATTTATAGATCCTTCTACAGTAATGACATCATCAATTGGAGGAGGATGTGAAATTAAATGTAGATTATATTTCCATCTTCCTCCAGAAATATTATCAGTAATTATTAAATATATTTTTTTGTTCATTGTTTGAGGAGGTATAAATGATGCCTACAATTTAATAATATTAAATAACATTAATATTTATTTATTTTTTTTTATAAATATAAAGAAAATAGTATTATTATTAAAAAATTACCTTAACTATCATATTTGCGATTCCATCTTCTTCAATTTTTATTTCTTTTAATGATAATTTCAGATTCTCAATAACTTGATCATATGTATTGTTTTCATTTTCAACAATTAAACTAAATGCTTTTTCTTTATGTTTGAATTTCTTTTTGTTATAAATATAATTTATCAATGGTAAGTGTAATTCTTTCTCTATTAATTGTTTTGAACATCCTTCAATCAAAGGAGTAGGCGATTTTACTGAAATTTCTACAACACCCTATTTATTTTAAATTATATTTCATTTGTTATTTATAAAATATTAATACTGTTTTAATGAAAAATATATATTTTATTAATTAAAAATTAATTACAATTAATGGATATGAAAAACAAAGACCAGTCTCAGTATTTATATTTAATAAAGCATTATATTTCATAATGCCTTTTGGTATAAATGTATAAGGTATTTCAACACTTCCAAAACCAGATACGTGGAATGTATTCTTTTTCATTAATAACTATAAATAATATATAATTTTTTGTATATTGTTAATATCAATAAAATTAAATATAAAATTGAAATTAATAATAATAGTTTTTATATTTAAAAAAAAGTATATACTTGAAATGAATTCGATTCAGATATTAATTCAACATTTAAATTAACAGGATAAAGCAATGGATTATTAAATGTTAAAATAGAAGTAGTGACCTCACCTAAAATTGCAGCAATTAATGTTTCATCCATTAATTCTGGTTTAAGTCCATTTCCCTATTGAATATAAAAATTATTAATATCTAACTAATTATTAAAAGAATAATATAATTTATAATATTTACTTTAACAATGTATACAGAATTTCCAATCAAATTACTTGAAAAAGTGATTTTTGATGTACTTTTTTGATTTAATCTACATGGCCAGAAATGAATACCAACTTTCTTTTTTTCATTTGGGTTTAAAATTAATTTTGATAAGTTCACTTGACGTGACTTAGAACCAATTAATTCATAATCTATAACTTGAAATTCTTTTTGATTTGTTGATTCAATATCTATAGTTACTGTTTGATTAGTCGGATTTGATAAAGTAATTGATTGAGCCTAATATATATATTTATATAAGAATTTAATAAAAAAAAAGTTTAGGATGAAACTTTTTATAATTTCATTGATTATATTATAATTAAAATTCTTATTTACAGCATTTTTTCCCAATGGACATTCCATTAATGGTAATTCTAATGGAGGTGAATCCTTAGCTTCAAAATTCAGTATATACCAGAAATCACCAATTATATCATTATGAAACATTAAGTATCCAGTCGATTTACCAGATAAAACTTTCAATATTATTTATTTAAAAAATATTAGTTTTATATTTAAAAAATGAATAATATATATTTTTGTTGATGAAAAATATGTATGTAAAATATAATATTATATAATAATAATAATAATAATAATTACTTGGAGAATAAACTAATTCATATTCATAAACACTATTTGGTAAAATTGAAATACATTTTTTTCCTGATAAACAATCTCCTTTATATAAAATTTTATACTGAACTGTCTTGTCAATTTTGTTTGTTATATTTAAAACTAGTGTCAATGATTTTCTTACATCTGTTGATAATACTATTTGACCCTCTGGATCAGGTTTATCTACATTTAACTTATTATTTATATAATTTTAATAATATATTATTAACATATTATTAAATATTAAAATTGAAAATATAATTATATAATCTATAATTAAATATATATATATATTATATATATATACCTCAACATTGTACCATACATAGTTTGTCATATTATCATTTGTAAATGTTAATGTATTTTGATATAAACCAATAGATTTTGGGAATAATTTAACATCACAGTATTCAGTTTCACCAGCTTTAACAAATAATGGAGTATTTGATGATACAATAGGTAAATCAGTACTAATTGAAAAATGATCATCAGTATCTGAATAATTACATACTGGGAATGAATAACTTATCTAAAATATTTTATAATTTTTAAATTTTAATATTTTTAAATAATTATTGAAGTGTAATATAAAATATTACTAAATAGATAAAAAATGAAATATTACCACTTCTCTTGCTTTTCCATTAATAGTAATATTATCTTCAGCTAGTGGTTCTGTACTTACTCCCAATAAATCAAATTCATATTTTTGATTATTTTGAAGATTTGTAAGTATTAGATGACCTTCAATATTACATGGTATCTGAGATTTGAACTTTACTGGAAAATCTTCCGTTGTATGTGCTTTAACATTAAGAATAATAGGTGCAGAGAAACTATTTCCTTTTAAATTAGACTATTTAATTAATATAATATTTTAAAAAAAATTAATACTATATTATAATAATAAATTTAATTAGAATTATTAATTTTGAATTAATAATAATACTTTAATAGTCCAACTATTATCAGTGTTGTTAATAATAGGAATATTCTGAATAATTTCTTTCCTTGATGGAGCATGAAATTCTAATTTTGCCTTTTTACCTTCAGGGATAGATGTACAATTTATTAAAAATACTCTAACATCATTTCCATCTTTTCTTTTAACAATAACATAACATGAATATTTTCCTGAAAACTATATTTTAAAATATATTTCTGTTAATTATATAATTTTTAAAATTTTATATAATAATATTATTAAATCTAAAGATTTAAAACCTCTGGAGTAAAAGAAATTGGAATATCAAATCCATCGTTTATTAAGTTTTTAACAGCAGTATTAGTATTAAATATAAATTCTTTTGGGCCAGAGAACTGATCTGATGAATATTCAATCTATATTAATTTTATATATCATATTTTAAAAAAAATATATAATATTAAAATTATATACTAATTGAAATTATATATTATTTAAAAATATCTATTATTAATTACCTTATATTCATAATAATTATCAGTTACACTTTCATTATTATTTTGATCATTAATAAGTTTAAGTATTTTTTCTTTTTCATCATTTATGAATGGTATATTTAAAATTTTACGTAGAGTTTTTCCAGTTCTACATGACCACTGAAATACTTCTGATGGAAGCGGATATATTGTTTTCCCTTCAATTTTATACATGAATTCACCAATTTTTTCATTTATAAAATGTAATATACATTTATATGTTCCCATCTATTTTTTTAAAAATAATATATATTAATATAATTTTTTTATAAAAAAAATAATATAAAGTTTAAATTTTTATATTAAATGTTAAAATACTAATAGTTACTCTGCTTGGTAAGAAAGTAACTGGGAATAATGTTATTTTATTTGGTTCTAACTTAATTTCTTTTTTTGTAATTTTAAATGAATTACATATTGAATATTCATTTTCATTCTATTACATATATTTTCAAAAATATAATCATTATATATTTTTATAATAATTTTTTAATATATTTTAATATAATACTTATAATTAGTTTTATAATTACCACTTCTTCATGAAGAATAGCCTGGAATGTTCCTTCAATCTCATAAGGATTTATAATTTCAATATGTTCTACATATGGAGGATTCTTAAATAAAGGACTTTCGATATGAATTACATTTTCCAGTTTTGCTTCTGTAATATTTGATATTAATTTATAATTAATTATTGAAACATGATTAAAACTTATTGTTTTAGGTATGAATCTAATAATTGATGAGATATGCTTTGAAAATTTTCCGACAAAATTAATACTAATATCTTTACTAGCCTATATTTATTCCCATTTGTTATTAATTTATATTAAATAATATATTTAATTATACTAATTATATTTAAATAAATAATTATAAATTATATAATAAATAATCACCTTTTCTTTTAATAATATACTATTTCCATTTGTTTCAGGTAATTCTAATTTAAATTCTGATGAACCACTCTGAACAACTATATAATTCATTTCTTGATTACTATTATTTGACACTTCTATAGTTTTTGTTTGTTGTTCCCTTAATTTTCCAGTAAATTCAATCGTTTGAATTTTTGATAAATTTGGAAGTAATTGGTATAAAAATGCTAATAATAGTAATATTTCTATTTAAAAAAAAATTAAATAAAAGAAATTATTTTAAATTTTAGTAATAATATAAATATAACTATTTATTATTATTATTATTTTTATTATTTTTATTATTATTATTATTATTATTATTATTATTATTATTATTATTATTATTATTATTATTATTATTATTATTATATTCTAATCATATATTACCATATATGTTTCCTAATATAATCTTTCCAGCTGATATCTTAGGATAATTTGTACATAATAATCCATCCAATACATTAATAAATATTTTTGAATTTCTTTCATAATAATTTTGTGATTGTGATTTTCGGTTAACATTATTAAATTTATTTTTTAATGAAGGAACATATGAACATAATAAATCAGACAATATAATAAAATCTTGGAAATTTTTATTTATTAAACAAGTATGAGAGAATTCATTATTCTTATTTTCGACATCCTTACATTCATTATATTATATTAAAAAAATATTATTATTTATAAGTAATTTAATAATAAATGATTTAATTCTATTATTTAATAAAATAACTACTTTGTTAAGTATATTGTTCACCCAACTAAAGAGAATATGTTCTTGAACAGAATAAATATTGTTATAATTTTGCAATTCTCCTATTAATGTAGTTCTATTCTTATCCACATTTTTGCTGAAATTCAAATATTGTTTTAATGTAACATTTTTGAAAATGAAAATATTAATAATTTGAAATAGTATTGTTACCCAAACTTCTTTGGATAGAATATCAAAATATTCTCTACATTTATTATAGTATGTTTTTAATTCATTATTTAAAGCTATCAACGGCTTGCCATACTAAAAAAAATAACAACAAAATAAGTTATTATATAATCTTTTTTAAAAAATACAATTATTATTTACCTTTTCTTTAATTAATTCATCTTGTATAATGATAAAATCATCTTTAGATAAAAGATACAAAGGGTTGATATTACTAACTAAAGCACCCCACAACTTCAAATTGTTAATTATTTCTAAATATTGTTTATAATAGAAAATTATTTTTTCTTTTTTTTCTATAATAAAATACATTTTAAATTAATATAAATATTAATATGAATACAAAAATTTTTTTTTTGAAAAATATTATATTAAATTAATATGAATGGAAAAAAATTTTTAAAAAATATTATTTTTATTAAATATTAATTTTCATTACTTTGAACCCTAATAGGTATTATTTTCTTAATTTTATTCGTTTTTGATCCACATAAATTATTAATAATTTCAACTAATGGATCACCATGATTATCTACAAAGCATTTAGGAAATGGATCATCTGTAATATTCTAAAATATTAATATATATATATATATATTTTTTTAAGTATTTAAACATTAACTACAAATATATATTTAGCAATAATTAAAATTTACATATGACGTATTATTTAATAACCATCTAGTAGCAACATCAGCTAAATCATCCAAATAATTATTATATTCTTCTATATTAGTTTCTTCTAACTTTATACCATTTGGAGTAAAAAATTGAGAATTAAAAGTTTGTAATCTTAATTTCTTTCTATTTTCATTAATGAGTTCATTAATTGTAAACTCTTTTACTTCTGGTTTTTCTATCTTTAATACTTCTCTAACATTTAAATTATTTTCCTCTTTACGTTTTTCAAATTCAAGATTCCATAAATAGGAATATAATGTAAAGCATGAATTACTGCTTGTTCCATATATTGGAAGATAATAAATATTTGAATTTGGATAATCTTCTGAAAATTCAATTGTAGATGAAAATGAAATTGGATTTTCTTTTTTATTTGAAGAAATAAACTGAAGTATAACATTTAATTTTTCTCCAGAAGATTTTAATAGTCTTCCTTCAGGGAAATATATATCAATATGTCCAATTTGTTCTAAAATACTATTCTGGATTTTACTTTTTAATTCATTACGTTTACATCCATAATTTATAATACTTAAAACAGCAATCGATACTTCATTGAAAGGAACAATAGGGAAATATATTTCAGGAGGATCAAATAATATATATGGTTTAACACTATTACCATTTAATGTTAAGCAAATAACATTACTATAATCATCATTTCCAAAATATATATTAATATTTTCATTGAAATTACCAACGGTAGTTGGTTTAAAATTAATTCTAAGTTTATAACTATTATTGACATTAATTTCACCTGAATATTCTGAAAAAATAAAAATATTTTTACAATTACTTCCCTTTGGGTATTCTAGTTTCCATTTTATTATACTTTCACTTTGATTAGTCATTACAATCTCTTCATAGTTTTCTGAAATATGTACTTCATTATAAATTTCTTTCATAATTGTATTTTCAAAATAAACTACTAATTTTGATAATGATAATGGAGAAATTATAGATTCAGCTAATACTGGTATATTTAAATTTTCATTTTTATCAATTGTTTGAATTGGTATATTAAATTTAAATGAATTTACTTTTACAGGCTTGTATAAAATTTGAAAATCTATTCTTTCATTAGGTGAAATATCTATTAAGTATAGATTAGTTCTTTCTGAAGTATTGTAATTATAATTGAAACTTTCAATATTATCAAAATATTCTATTAAATCTGATACTTGAGGGATTTCTCGTATACCATTATATTTATAATGATTTTCTCCAATTCCATTAGAAATATTTTTATTAATTATTTCTATTGGTGTTAAAAACTTCATCGACTTTGAATATTTTACTTCAAATTCTGGGTATGTTCTTAAATCTAATAGTAATGTTGCTGTTGCACGGGAAGAATTATATAATCTTATATCTCCACTAAATGAATTTCCTATAATAGTTTTTTTATCAAATTCACATTCAGACTTTTCTATAATAATATTCTGATTTACACATTCATATTTTATCGGGATTTTTATACGTTTTCCTTCCCCAAATATTATAACTTCTATAATATCTTCCTTTACCCTAACTTTTGTTGGATTTACCCATACTTTTAATTCTAAGGTAGAATTTGATTCTATTACACCATATGGATTTTCAATAAAAATTTCTGGATTTGTATATGGTTTTACAGAATAAAAATTTGAATTATTTCCTTTATTTTTTATTTTTATTATTTTGAAATTTTGATTTAAAAATAAATATTGATGATTTGTATAATTAAAACAATCAAATGAAAATGTTTTATTTAAACTTGATTTACATAATACACCAAAATCAAATAAGCATATCTTTGAGGTTTGCACTAAACAACATTTTGAAGTTGGAATATAGGTATTACATTTAATTTGAGTAGAATCAGTTATAACACCTGTATCATAATCAATAGTATTCAAAATTAAAATATACTCATTTTTACTTTTTATTCCAGAAAAATATTTTATTGTAACTGATTTTGAGCTATTTTGTAATATTATACCTTCTTTTTGATCTACATAAAATACACCATTGTAATTTAAAAGTGTAGAAATATCTGGAATTTCAGAACATAATAATGTATTATTATTATTTTCATCATGTAATAAACTCCAAGAATATTTTACATCGAAATTTCCAGTATTTTTTAATTCTATTGTTTTTTCTTCATAAGGCAAATCAATAATTTTAGTTTTGTTTTCCTTATCATCTGTCACTGGTGATATTAACTCATCTTCATTTATATTATTCTCATCTAAATTGTTTTTATTCATTTCATTGAAATCAATATTAAAAGTTAATACTTTTTTATTTACGTTAATTTTAGCTGGTAACACTTTAGCACTGATAGGTATTGAATAAATAAATCGATTACATATACTATATTCCAAATTTATTGAATAATCGCCTGGTTTATCTGATTTAAAAATAACATCAAATCCTCCAATATCCATAGGTGAAATTGAATGTTCTGGAGGATATATACTAATATTTTCATTATTAGGATCAGCGTTTTCAAATTTAATATGTATTGGTATTTTATTCATAGTTCCGTTTAGAATATTTAATGGAAAATGGTTTATAGAATGGCATGAAATTTCACCAAAGTCTATTGATTTAGTTGAAGAAAATATCATTATTAAGTCGTATGTAGTTAATTCAACTGCATTTATTTGTTCGACAGATAATAGACAAGGTATAATTGGATTAATAACTTTTGGTTCATTTAATTTTTTAAATAATTCATTATATTTATGGAAATTATTATAAAATAATAATTCAAATTCAGCTGAATTTTTATTAATACTATTTTTATATTTTTTTTCAAGCCTTAATTTATCATCTATAGAGTTTTTATCACCATTTATGATTGGTTCTGGAGGAATTAATCCATTTGTAACATCAATTTTTGAATAATCTTCATGAATACCAAAATTTTTACAAGTATTAAAGAAATCATTATGATTAAACAATTTTAGATTTTTTTTCAATTCTCGATTATTATAGCATGATCGTATATACATGTCATATAATTTTCTATGTTGAACATGAGCTGTTCTCTCTGGATTTTCTATTTTTCTTGGTCCCGATAATCTTAGTTCTTCATATATATATGTTTTATTTATTTCGTTTATATGCTTTTCATGATACATATCTTCTGGAAATTTACAATTTTCATTATCAGCTGATTCACTTGATCCATTAACTCTAATGTTCACTATATCTAACATATCTTTTTCATCAATATTTGGTGATAAATAAGTATCTATATTTTTATTGAAAAATAATATCTCCATTTTTTTCTTAAAAGTACCAAATTGATTTGGTTTAAATATAACATCAAATTCGCCAGTTTCTTCAGGTTTTAAAACTCCTTGACTTGGTTTTATTTTAAAATGAGCAATTTGTTTAATGTAATATGAAATTGGTAAAAACTTTGACCTATTTGTAATTTTTAATTTTTGAATAGATTCAAAATGAAGAGGCGTTGAAGTAAAATCGAATGATGTACATGATACAAAAATTGATATAGGATGAGCTAATCATAGTTTAATAATGATATATTATTTGTTAAATAGTTAAAAATATTGTAATTAATAATTAAAAATAATAATAATAATTATTCGTAATTTATAATATAAATAAATGTAATAATAATTATTCGTAATTTATAATATAAATAAATGTAATAATAATTATTCGTAATTTATAATAAAAATAAATGTAATAATAATTTTAGTATTATTATTAATTAAAATAATACCTTCACCATTTAATTTAAAATTAATGGGGTAATATTCAGGTTTATTATTATCTTCGTTTTCTATTTTTAATGTTAAATCAGTTACATATTTTTTTGATGGATAAATTGGTTTAATAGATTTAAATCCTTTGATAACTGGTGGTAATTTTGGTGAAAAACAAAATTTTATTGGTAATAATTCATTCGATTTTATAGTTC
>MCFG01000434.1:17500-53096 GCA_002104895.1 Anaeromyces robustus | reverse complement strand
GTCGAAGCTGACAATTCAGTAGGACAAGACAGTAGGTCACACGCATCTAATAATGATAATAACTTTCCAACTTGATTTAATTTAATAATATACACTATACCATATGAAGTAATTATTAATTATTACTATCTATTAAATAATAAATTATTATTCTTTATTAGATTAAGTTTTAATATGTACAATTACTTTATAACATGTACTTTTTAAATTAAATTTAAATAAAATTTTCATTATTTTATTGCCAAAAAAAAAAAAAAAAAAAAAAAAAAAAAATGTCCGGCTTAAAATTATTTCCAAAATTGTGACTGATCGTATATTAAGTTATGTTCTTGTATCTTTTATTACTTGTATTTAATTTACATTTCATGTATTATATATTTCTTTCTTAAATGTAATATATATGTCACATATATGTTTATTTTAAATTAATAATATAAATAAAGATTAATACTAGTCTAAAAAAAAAAAAAAAAAAGTTATGCTCTTACCCACAAATTTGTTAGGCCTGAAGAATTTGGTTTTCGTAATCACGAGGAATGTATTGTCTTAGTTTTTACCTAAGAATGCAATTACGTTAATAAAAACGAGGAATGTATCAGTCTATACATCTCAATTCATGAAATTTGTCAAAGAAGATCCTTTGCTGGTAAATTTACTTATGTTGCTTTTCTTGATATTAAAAAAGTTTTTGGAGTTGTTATTTGATCGGTATAAATCAACACCCTTTATTACTAAATTCAATAAAGTTGACATACAGATTGTGTGCCATAAAAAAAAAAAAAACCCTTTATTACAAAGAGCGTCGACGTCGAATCGATAAGACATAATAATAATATCTCGAATCACGATATTATTTCAACCACAGGGATTTCGGAGTCGTCTTCCTTTACTAGAAATGATGACGATTACCCAAGGGAGAGTTTAGTGGACACCACACTATCTTTAATTCAGATGTTACTTCTTTGTTTTATATTATTTTACCATTTAGGAGGACTGAAATCCGAATAGTACCCTACATTGAAATTATAATAATTTCAGAAATTTATTATATTTTTCTTTTAGATATATATATATATATATATATATTTATTTTAATCTATTTTTATTTATGTTCTAAGTTTAAATGTATAAATAACTATTTATAATAAATAAAAAAAAAAGGAAGTGTATTCTCTTCCTTTAGTCAAAAAAAAAAAAAAATAGAAAGTCGTGAGTTATATCAAAAACAAAAAACAAAAAACAAAAAACAAAAGCAAAAACAAAAGGAAATGTAATATAAATTCAAATTTGTATTAACAAATATATGTATAATGTAATAAATTTTAATTAGTGAATAATAATTTTTTTTATATCTTAAAATATTTATATAATAAATAAATAAATAAATAAATAAATAAATAAATAAATAAATAAATAAATAAATAAATAATAAATAAATAAATAAATAAATAAATAATAAATAAATAAATAAATAAATAAATAAATAAATAAGTAAGTAAGTAAATAAATAAATAAATAATAATAATATTGTGAAGGAAATTGATGATAAATGTTAAATAATAACAAAATCTAATATGGGAGATAATATTATATTTAATTTATTTAATAATTTTGAAAAAAGTGTTTTATTATCTAAATTAAGTGATTTGTATGTATGTCAATATGTATTATAAAATTTATATGCACGTACTATTTGACTTTGGACAATAAATAACAAAAGTTTTATTTATTTACGTGTTATGACTACTTCTTCTATTTAAAGTAATATTTAATTTTATGCCTAGAAGTTTAAAAAAATTTTTTTATTACTATAAATTAAAGTAACTAAAAATTTTTAATAATTAATGAATTATTAGTTTAAAAATTTATTATCATATTTGAATATTTTTTTTTATAATTTATTTAATTTTTTTTTTTTTTAAAAAAAAATTTTGTTTGTTACACAATAAATATTATTCCTTGACATTGCCACGTCTGTTAATTATAAAATTTGAAAATTATAAATTAAAAAAAAAAAAAAAACAGAACAGAACAAGAACAGAAACAGAAAAAGAAGAAACAATATATAAAAAAAAATAACATAGTCTTGTTAAGAGCATAAATAAAAAAAAAGGTTTTTAAAATACAGGGAAAGATATAAATAAAATAAAATAAAATAAAATAAATAAATAAATAAATAAATAAATAAATAAATAAATAAATAAATAAATAAATAAATAAATAAATAAATAAATTAATAAATAAATAAATAAATAAATAAATAAATAAATAAATAAATAATATTTAAATAATAATATATAATTGAATAAATAATTTTTATTAAGTAAAGTTTAAAATTTTATTTTAATATAAAATTTATCAATATCTGGATTAAATAAATCTATTTTTAATTAAATAATGCTTTTATTTATTATTTATTATTTAATCCTTTTTTTATATCTTTTCAAATTATTTATCTTTTTAATATTAATTTTATATATATTATATTATATTTTAATATATTGTAGTTAATTCTTTTTATTATTAAGAATACTGTATTAAATTAAAAAAATTTTTTGTTAACTGATATGCGTAATATTATTTATATATATTATATATATTGCATATAATATAAATTATGACATATAATTATATATTATATATATTAATTAATTTAAACCAATCTAAATTATTGATATATTATATATAAATTATTTTTGATTTGAATAAATTATAGATATATATTATAATTATATTTATATATATATTTTTTTAAAAAAAAAGACAAAAAAAAATATTCCACTTTTATTTTGTATTAATTATAAGATTAATATAATTAAATATATTATAATATATCTTTATATATAACTATATATATATGTATATATGATTTCTTGGTAATCTAATAGAAAATTTTTTTATCATATAAATTCATATAATAGAATATAATAATTATATAAAAATATTATATATTAAAATTCAAAACAATTAATTATTTATATTTATTTTTTATTTTTTTTTTTTAATACTGCTTTTATTTTCTTTATACTTTTCTTTTTTCCTTAAATTAATATTAAATTTTATGAAAGGTGTGAATAAGGAAAAATATATTAATTTAAGATTAATTAAATAGAAATTATATATTCGATTTCATTTTTTATTAATATTTGAATATATAATTATTTTCTTTCAATTAGTAATGTTTTATAAAAAAATAATTAATGCATAAATTATTTAATTAAAAAAAATAAAAAAAAATATTTAAAATTTAATTTTTTTAAAAAAAAAAAAAATCAAAAAAAAACTTAATTTATTTGTTTTATTTTATTTTTAAAATAAAACTATATATTAAATAAAAAAAAATAAAAAAAAATTAGAAAATAAATAACAATAACATAAAAATTATTGTTTTTTTTTATTAACTGTTTTTATCTATCTATCAATCAATCTATTTAACCTACGAATTATAATTTATCTATTGTTTTTAAAAATTTTAAAAAGCTGCAATTTCATAATTAAAATATTAAAATGTTTAGTAAAAAAGAATACCCGGTTCCAGACGAACCACAACCAACCCCATACACACACGCAAATTTATTTTCAAAATTAACTTATTCATGGGAAAATCCAATTTTTAATATTGGTTATCAAAGACCTATTCAAGAAAATGATATTTATTTATTAGATCCTAAATTTAAAGAAGAAATCAATGAAAAAAAATTTTATGAAAAATGGAATAGAACAATAGAAAAAAAAGGAAAAGCTAGTGTATTTAAGACATTATTTAAAGTTTTTGGTTGGAAATGGGCTTCAGCTGGTATTGTTAAATTAATGTCAGATCTTTCTAATACTATTTCACCAGTTTTCTTAGAATTATTATTAGATCATTTAAATAGTAGAGAAGAAGGAAAAGACCATGAAATTTACAAAGGTTGGGTATATGTTTTTTGTATTTTCTTACTTCAATTTTTGGCTACTATATTTACCAACGCTTATATGCAAATCGTTGCTGAAGTTGGATTAGGTGTTCGTTCTACAGTTGTAGGTATTATCTACAGAAAATCTTTAAAACTCTCAAATAAGGCTAGACAAAGTATTGGTGACGGTCAAATTGTAAATCTTGTTTCATCAGATTCAAATAGACTTGAACGTCTTATTTCAACATTACATTTCTTATGGAGTGGTCCTTTACAATTAATCATTATTCTTGTACTTTTAATTCGTTCTTTAGGTGTATGGTCTTTAATAGGTTTTACTATTTTTGTAGTTGTTATTCCACTTCAAGGTGTTATCATGAAATTATCTACAAGATTAAGACAAAAAACTGCTGTTTTAACTGATAAGCGTGTTAAGAAAACTCAAGAAGTTCTTGGTAGTATGAGAATTATTAAATATTTCGGTTGGGAAAATAGTTTCCTTAATGTTTTAAGTAATCTTCGTAAGAATGAATTAAAACATACAAAAAAAGCTATTATTTTAAGAGCTGAAACTTCTACTATTTTCAATATTGTACCATTCCTTTCTTGTGCTTTAACTTTCATTGCTTATTCTGCTGCTGGTAATGAATTAACTGCTGCTAAAGTTTTCTCATGTATTGCCTTCTTTAATAAACTTCGTGCTCCATTAGCTATTTTACCAAATACTTTCAGTCAACTTACTGATGCTTGGGTTTCTATGAAACGTTTATCTAAACTTTTAAATGCTAAAGAAATAGATGATTTACCAATTATGGATAAAAATCATGAATATGCTGTTACTATTGAAAATGGTGAATTCAATTGGGAATCTGCTATTCCAGAAGAAGGTAATGATGATGATGATGATAAACCAAAAGGAAAACCTAAAAATAATGAAGGAAAGACAAAAGGTAGTAGTGCTGATACTTTAGTAGAAAGTAATACTACTGATATTACTGATAATATTAAACAAAATAAAGAACAAAAACCAATTGAAAGTAATACAACTCTTAATGAAGCAGTTCCAGTTAAAAAACCAGTTGAATCTTTCAAATTACATGATATTAATATTAATATTAAAAAGCAATCATTAACTGCTATTGTTGGTGCCGTTGGTAGTGGTAAATCTTCTTTAATTAATGCTATTATTGGTGAAATGAAACGTGAGCAAGGTAAAATTATTCATGGTGGTACATTTAGTTATTGTTCTCAACAACCATGGATTCAAAATGCCACTATTAAAGATAATATTTTATTTGGAAAGGAATATGATGAAGAACTTTATGATACTGTAATTGAAAATTGTGCTTTGTCTCATGATTTAGAAGTTTTCCAAGATGGTGATATGACAGAAATTGGTGAACGTGGTGTTACTTTATCTGGTGGTCAAAAGCAAAGAATTAATTTAGCTAGAGCTGTTTATTATGATAGTGATATTATTCTTATGGATGACCCATTATCTGCTGTTGATGCTCATGTTTGTCGTGATCTTTTTGATAATTGTATTGTTGGTATGTTAGGAGAAAAAACTCGTATTCTTGTTACTCATCAACTTCACGTTTTACCTGATGTTGATTATATTATTGTTATGAAAGATGGACGTATTGAAGAACAAGGTGAATATGATGAATTATTAAAAAAGAATGGCGAATTTGCTAGATTAATGCGTACTTATGGTGGTATTGATGAAAGTAAAGAAGCTAAAGAAAAAGCAGAAGCTAAAAAGAAGGAAAAGAAAGGTGAAGTAAAAAAGGCAGAAAAGAAGGATGATAAGAAAAAGGGAAAAGCTTTAATGACTCAAGAAGAAAGAGCTACCGGTTCTGTTGATGTTAAAGTTTATAAGGATTATCTTAAGGCAGCTGGTGGAATCTTTTGTGGAGCTTTAATTATCTTCGTTGTTATTATTATTCAATTAGTTAAGATTGGTAATGATCTTTGGTTAGTACAATGGACTGAAAATAAGGGAGGATTTGCTCAAAAAACTTATATTTTAGTTTATTTAATTTGGAATCTTGTCCAAGTATTATTAACTCTCTTATATTCTGTCTTTATGGCCTTTGTTGGTATTAGAGCTGCTAGAAAAGTACATCAAAATGCTATTACTCGTGTTTTAATGGCACCAGTTTCTTTCTTTGATACAACCCCACTTGGTAGAATTATTAATAGATTCTCTAAGGATCAAGATTCATTAGATGGTATGCTTTTTATGGCTATTCAAATGCTTTTAACTGATGTTAGTTCTACTATTTCTACTTTAACTTTAATGCTTATTGCTGCTCCAATTTTCGGTTTTGCTCTTGTTCCTCTTCTTATTCTTTATTACTTTGTTCAACAATATTACAGAAGTACATCTCGTGAATTAAAACGTATTGAATCCATTACTAGATCACCAATTTATACTAATATTACTGAAACTTTACAAGGTTTACCAACTATTCGTGCTTATGATGCTCAAGAACGTTTCATTAAAGCTAATCAACATTTAATTGATGAAAATAATAGATCACAATTCTTACAAATTTCTGCTCAAAGATGGTTAGGTGTTAGATTAGAAAGTATTGGTTCCTTCCTTGTATTATTTGATGGTATTGCTGGATTAGTTTTAAAGGAAAATCTTTCTGCATCACTTTTAGGTCTTAGTTTGTCATATTCTTTACAAGTTACTCAAAGTCTTAATGGTGTTGTTCGTTCCTTCAGTGATACTGAAGTTAATATGAATTCAGCTGAACGTCTTTTATACTATGCTAATGAAATTCCAATTGAACCACAAAAGGGATTAGAACCACCACCAGAATGGCCAGATAAGGGTAAAATTGAATTTAAGAATATGTCTATGAGATATTCTCCAGATGCTCAACCAGTTTTACGTAATATTACTTTAGATGTTCAATCCTTTGAAAATATTGGTGTCGTTGGTCGTACTGGTGCTGG
This sequence comes from Anaeromyces robustus, assembly GCA_002104895.1. NCBI lineage: Eukaryota > Fungi > Neocallimastigomycota > Neocallimastigomycetes > Neocallimastigales > Neocallimastigaceae > Anaeromyces > Anaeromyces robustus. The sequence continues at coordinate 46,230 of MCFG01000434.1, read as the reverse complement.
TAAATCAAGTATTATCATGACACTTTTCAGATTAGTAGAACCAGATCTTGGTTCAGAAATTAAAATTGATGATATATCTATTTTAGATTTGAAATTAAGTGAATTAAGAAGAAGAATTTCTATTATTCCACAAGATCCAACTTTATTTTCTGGAACTATTCGTTTTAATATGGATCCATTTGATGAACATACTGATGAAGAAATTTGGGAAGCTCTTGAAAATGCTGGTTTGAAAAAGGCAATTAGTGAATTAGATAATAAATTAGAATCTGAAGTACGTGCTAATGGTGAGAATTTCAGTGTTGGTCAAAGACAATTATTATGTCTTGCTCGTGCTATGGTTAGAGATAGTCATATTTTAGTTATGGATGAAGCTACAGCTTCTGTAGATATTGAAACTGATTCTGTTATTCAAAAAGCTTTAAGAACTAAATTTAGTAATGTTACTGTACTTACTATTGCTCATCGTTTGAATACTATTATTGATTATGATAAGATTTTAGTATTAAATAAAGGTGAAGTTTTAGAATATGATACTCCAAAGAATTTACTTTTCGAAACTAATGAAAATGGTGAACTTGTTCCAACAACAAAAACAGAATTTTCACAATTAGTTAAAGAAACAGGACCAGTTAATGCTGCTTTATTACGTCAATCTGCATTAGATAAATATAACAGAGATCATGGAATCATTACTGAAAATAATGAAACTAAAGAAAATAAATAAATTAATTAATGGATAGAAAAAAAAAATAAAATTAAAAAAGAAAAAAAGCAAAAGAAAATAAAATGAAAAAATTGAAAAAATAAAAAAAATTAAATTAAGTTAAATTAAATTAAGAATAAATTAATAATATAATAAAAAATAATATTCTAAATTAAGTTTTAAATTAAGAAAGAAATGAAAAAAAAAAAAAAAAAAAAATTAGTACTATATAAAAATGAAAGAAAAACAGAAGTTGAATCAGAAAAATTAATAAATAAATTTAATGTTAAATTTATTTATTTGTAATTATACATATTTTTCTTTTTAGAAACAATCAACAAGCGCTAAAAATAAGAGGGAAAGAGAAAAGTTTTTTAATTTTTTCTTTTTCTTAATTCTTAATTATTTTTTTTTAAAATAAAATCACACCAAAAAAGTTTTAATTTAATTACTTGTGAAAAGATTTTTTATTTTTTTTTCTTTTCTTTTATATATTTTTTTTTAAAATTGTAACTATAATTATTTATATAGAAGTAATTTATTATAAAATAAAAATAATCAAAATAATAATAATAATAATAATAATAAAAAAAAAAAAAAAAAAGATTTTGAAAATTTATTAATATAGAAAATCATAGTTTATGTAGAATAAAAAATTATAATAATTAATCATTATGTAAAATTTTATATTAATAATTTAATAATTAATAATATAAAATGAGAAAATATTTAGAATTAGAATAACAATTATTAATAAAAAAAAAAATAAGGTATTAAAAAAAAAAAAGAAAGTAAAATAAAAAGAAAAAGAAATATAATTTTACTAATACTATTAAACTATAATAGTAATTAGTAATTTATACAGATAGATAAGAAAAAAAAAAAAAAAAAGTAACAAAAAAACAAAACAAAACAAAACAAAAAACAAAAAAATTAAGATAACAGCAATAAAATAAAAATAAATAAAAATAAAAACAAAAATAAAAATAAAAATTAAAATAAAAATTAAAATTAAAATAAAAATAAAAATAAAAATTAAAAAAAAATAAAAATAAAAATAAAAATAAAAATAAACATAAACATAAAATAACATAAAATAAAATAAAATAAAACTTATATATCATGAATTATTAATTAAATAATAATAAATAATAATTGTTAATAATAATAAATAATAATAAATAATAATAATAATGATAATAATAATAATAATAATAATAATAATAATAATAATAATAATAATAATAATAATAATAATAATAATAATAAAAATAATAAAAATAATAGTTAATAATAATAATAGTAATAATAATAATAGTTAATAATAATAATAATAATATTTTATTATTTCGTTTTTTATTATTCATTATATCTTGAGGAAGGATAATTATAATTATTTCAAACATTCAAACTATTGAAGTTTTTATTAGTTAGTATATTTGTAGTATAATACTGAGGTTAAACGAAAAGAGTTATTTTTTTAAAAAAAGATACGTCATTAATCTATATTAAATATTAAATAAAATTCTTTTAATATTTTATATAGATTAATGACATATCTTTTTTTAAAAAAATAATGGATAATTTATTAAAAATTATTTTAATTTTACTTTTTTCCAGATTAAATTATTGTTTACCTGTTTAATTATAATATATTATTATTATACTTTAATATATAGTGTTGTAAATGAATCAATGAATAAAAAAAATTATTGAATATTATATATTAGAAAATAAAATGAAACGTATATAAATATGTATTAATAATATATATTATAATATATTGTAATATATAGATGATTAATATTGATAATTATTATTAATAAATTGAATATTATTAATATATAGTTAATTAGAAAAAAAATGAAACAATATATAAATATGTATTAATTGTATATATTATAATATATTATAATATATAGAAGATTATTATTATTAATAATATAAATATAAACAGTTTTTTTTTTTTTTTAAATAATATATATAATAAATAAATTTTAATTATTAATTATCATATCAAATAATTAATAATTAATAAATTAATAATGAATTACAGAAAACAAAAATTATTTTTTAAGATTTCTTAATCACATATATAATTAATATTATTTAATTTTGTCAATTTTTTCTTCTAAATATTTTTTTTTTTTATAAAAAAAAAAAAAGGAAAAAAGGAAAAAAAAAAAAAAAGAAAAAAAAAAAAGAAAGAAAAGAAAAAGAAAAGGAAAAATAAATATATATTATATATTTAAGAATTATAAAAATATATAAATTTATTTTATTCTATCTCTATAAAATATATATATATATAAATATATATATATTAATAGAATATAATTTATAATTTAAAAATTCATTTAATTTATGGAATTTTCAATTGGGGGATTTGAAATTCAAATTTAATTATTTTTCACAATTTCAATTTCAATTTTAATTTCAATAAAAGAATATTTAAAATAGCAATAATTAAAGTAATTAAATATAAATTACAATTATATATTATCAAATTAAAATTAACATTTGTAATTATTAAATAAAAGTAAATTCTATTTCAGAATTTAAATTTATAAAATCATTATAATAATAAAATAAAAAATATAATAATAATATATATATATATTTTAAACTATCAATTTAATAATTTAAATAATTGTTGATAGCATCTTTATTAAGGAAAAATTTTTAATAATTAAACAAAAGGTAATAATAATAATAATAATAATAATAATAATAATAATAATAATAATAATAATAATAATAATAATAAAGTAATATTATAAATATATATATATATATTTATAACGAATTGAAGTAAAATAATAAAAAAAAAAAAAAGAAGAAAAGAGAAAAAAAAAAGGTAAAGAATGTTTTTTAAGAAAAAAGATAAAGAATATCCAATTCCAGAAGAACCATTACCTACACCATATACACATGCCAATATATTTTCAAAAATAACTTATTCATGGGAAAATCATTTATTTAAAGTTGGTTATCATAGACCTTTAGAAAAGAATGATATTTATTTATTATATCCAAAATTTAAAGAGGAACGTAATGAAAAAAGATTTTATGAAAAATGGGATAAAAAAATTGAAAAAAAGGGAAAAGCTAGTGTATTTAAAACTTTAGTTAAACTTTTTGGACCAAAATGGGGGTTTGCTGGGTTTTTTAAATTAATTACAGATACTTGTAATACTATTTCTCCACTTTTTTTAGAATTATTATTAAATCATTTATCGGATGAAAATGAAAAAGAAGGTTTTGAAGCTTATAAAGGTTGGCTTTATATTGGTATAATTTTCATGCTTCAAATTACTGTTACTCTTTGTCTTAATAATTATATGAGAATGGTAATGGAAGTTGCATTTTCAGTACGTGCAACTATTATTGGTATTATTTATAGAAAAACTTTAAAATTATCTAATAAGGCAAAACAAACCATAGGTGAAGGTCAAATTATTAATCTTGTATCATCAGATTCTGCAAGAATTCAAGAAATTCTTCGTACTTTACATTATTTATGGAGTGGTCCGTTTCAATTAACTATTATTTTAGTATTATTAATTCGTTCATTAGGTGTTTTTGCTTTAATTGGTTTTACAATTTTTATTATTGTTATTCCAACTCAAGGTATTATTATGAAATTTTTAGCTAAATTTAGAAAACAAACGGCTATTTTAACAGATCAACGTGTTAAGAAAACTCAAGAAATTATTGGAAGTATGAGAATTATTAAATTTTTTGGATGGGAAACTAGTTTCCTTAATATTTTAAATATTCTTCGCAAAAAGGAATTAAAACGTGTTAAAAAAAGTATTACTTTACAAGCAATTACTACGGCTATTTTTAGTGTAGTACCATTTTTTGCAAGTGCTATCACTTTTATTGCTTATTCAGTAGCTGGTAATCCTTTAACTCCTGCTAAAGTTTTTTCTTGTCTTGCTTTCTTTAATAAACTTCGTTTCCCATTAAATATGTTACCAAATACTTTAAGTCAAATACCAGATGCTTATGTTGCTATGAAACGTATTACAAGACTTATTAATGCTAAAGAATTAGATGATTTACCTGAAATTAATCCTAATGCTGAACATGCTATTTCTATTGAAGATGGTCAATTTAATTGGGAAACTGTTAAACCAGAAGATAAACGTAAACATAAAAAAAGAAATAAAGATAAAAATAAAGAAAAAAATGATAAAATTAAAATAATATATAGTGATGATAGTGTTAATAATAATACAAATAATACAGGTACAGGTGATATTACTGATGAAACTAGTATTAATAGAAACAACAATAACAACAATAACGACAACAACAACAACAATAATAACAATAATAATCAATATTTAAATGTTAATGTCAATGTAAATGCTAGTAGTAATGCTAGTATCAGCATTAGTGAAAATGGAAGTATTAATAGTTTTAATAGTAATACAGTAGAATCATTTAAATTAAATGATATTAATATAAAAATTAAAAGAAATTCTTTAACAGCTATTGTTGGTACAGTTGGTAGTGGTAAATCATCATTAATTAATGCAATTATTGGTGAAATGAAACGTGAAAAGGGAAAAATTACACTTGGAGGTTCAATTAGTTATTGTTCACAACAAGCTTGGATTCAAAATGCTACCATTAAAGATAATATTTTATTTGGTAAAGAATATAATGAAGAATTATATGAAAAGGTTATTGATTGTTGTGCACTTACACATGATTTAGAAATTTTCCAGGATGGTGATATGACAGAAATTGGAGAACGTGGTATTACATTATCTGGTGGTCAAAAACAAAGAATTAATTTAGCTAGAGCAATTTATTATGATAGTGATATTATTCTTATGGATGATCCATTATCAGCAGTAGATGCTCATGTTAGTCGAGATCTTTTTGATAATTGTATTGTTGGTGCTTTAGAAGGTAAAACTCGTGTTCTTGTAACACATCAACTTCATGTACTTCCAAAAGTTGATTATATTATTGTTATGAAAAATGGACGTATTGAAGAACAAGGAAAATACAATGAATTAATGCAAAAGGAAGGAGAATTTGCAAGACTAATGCATACATTTGGAGGTATTGATGATGAAAATAATGAAAATAAAGAAAATAATAATGATAATAATAAATCTTCAGAAAAGAAAATTAATGATAAGAAAAAGACAGAAGAAGGAAATAATAAAAAGGAAGAAAAAAAGGTAGGAAAATCATTAATGAGATTAGAAGAAAGAGCTGTAGGATCTATTGATAGTAAAATTTATAAAAATTATCTTAAAGCCGCAGGTGGTATTATTTGTGGTATTTTTATTATATTTTTAATTGTTTCTATTCAAGTATCTAAACTTGGAACAGATTTATGGTTAGTTAAATGGACAGAACAAAAACCAGATCCTAATAACAATAATCATAATATTATTATTTATTTAATATTAAATCTTTCTCAAATTGGATTAACACTTTTCTATTCCATTTTCATGGCTATGGTGGGTATTAAAGCTGCAAGAAGAATTCATAGAGATGCTATAAGTCGTATTTTAAAAGCTCCTATTTCCTTTTTTGATACTACACCACTTGGTAGAATTATTAATCGTTTTTCAAAAGATCAAGATTCTTTAGATGGATTACTTTTTATAACATTACAAATGTTTTTCTCAAATTCTGCTAATACAATAACCACCTTAGGTTTGATGCTTTATGCTGTTCCAATATTTGGAATAGCACTTATTCCACTTTTAGTTTTATATTATTATGTACAAGAAATTTATAGAAGTACATCTCGTGAATTAAAACGTTTTGATTCTTTAACTCGATCACCACTTTATGCTAATATCACTGAAACAATTCAAGGATTACCAACAATTCGTGCTTATAATGCTCAAGAACGTTTTATAAAATCAAATCAATTTCTTGTTGATGAAAATAATAGGCCCCAACATCTTTTAATTATAGCTCAAAGATGGTTAGGGGTAAGATTAGAATGTATTGGTGCTTTATTAGTTTTTTTCAATGGTGTAGCAGGTATATTATTAAAAAATACACTTTCTCCTTCACTTTTAGGTTTAAGTTTATCTTATGCTTTACAAGTTACTTCAAGTCTTAATCGTTTAGTACGTGATTTTAGTGATGCAGAAATTCATATGAATTCTGCTGAACGACTTTTATATTATGCTAATGATATAGAAATTGAAGATCAAAATGGATTTGATGCACCAAAAGAATGGCCCGTAAAAGGTAAAATTGAAATTAAGAATTTAACCATGAAATATGCACCACATCTTCCACCTGTATTACATAATATAAATTTGGATATTCAATCCTTTGAAAATATTGGTGTTGTTGGACGTACAGGTGCAGGTAAATCAAGTATAGTTATGACATTATTTAGATTAGTTAATCCAGAAGAAGGGTCTAATATTACGATTGATGATATATCTATTATGGATTTAAAATTAAAAGATTTACGTCAAAGAATATCAATTATACCTCAAGACCCGACCCTTTTTTCAGGAACTATAAGATTTAATATGGATCCATTTAATGAACATACCGATGAAGAAATTTGGAAAGCACTTGAAAATGCAGGATTAAAACAATCTATTAGTGAATTAGAAAATAAATTAGAATCAGAAGTTCGAGCTAATGGAGAAAACTTCAGTGTAGGACAAAGACAATTATTATGTTTAGCACGTGCTATGGTAAGAGATAGTCCTATATTAGTTATGGATGAAGCTACAGCTTCAGTAGATATAGAAACAGATTCTATTATACAGAAGGCATTAAGAACTAAATTTAGTCGTGTAACAGTATTAACTATTGCTCATCGTTTAAACACAATTATTGATTATGATAAAATTTTAGTATTAAATAAAGGAGAAATATTAGAATATGATACCCCAAAGAATTTACTTTTTGAAACAAATGAAAATGGTGAACTTGTTCCAACAACTAAAACAGAATTTTCTAAATTAGTTGATGAAACAGGACCAATAAATGCAGCATTATTACGTCAAACAGCATTAAATAAATATAACAGAGATCATGGAATCATTACTGAAAATAATGAAACCCAATAAAAAAGAAATGAATAAACAAAAAATATAATATAATATAATAAAATAAAAATAAAAAAAAATAAAAAAAAATAAAAAAATAAAATAGAAAAATAATAAAAAATAAAAAAAATAAAAAAATAAAAATAAATAAAAAAAGTTAGAATTATTATATACTATATGTAAAAATAAAAATAATATATATATATATAAATAAGAATAGAAAAAGAATAAATATAAGAAAATAAAATAAAATAAAAAAAAAAAATTATTAAATATCCTAATTTAAATATAACAAATTTATTTATAAAATTACAAAAATGTTAAAAAATTAAAAATAAAAGTAAAAAAAAAATATTTATATCTTAGAAGATTTAAATAGAAATAAAAGTAATTTATTATGTAAAAAAAAATAAAGAAAAAATTAATTTATAAATATTTTAAATATAAAAATAAAATAATATATACATATAAAATAAAAATCATTGTTTAAATTTAATAAACTTTTATAATATAAAAATATAAAATAGATAATTAAGAATTATTTTATATAAAAACATTTTAAAGAAAAAAAACATATATATATATATATATATATATATATATATAAAATTAAGCATTTTGTTTTCAATAAATAATAATAAATATTTATTTATTAAATAATACTGATCTTTTATTATTAATATTTTATCTTTTTTTTTATGATAATAATAAATTATGAAATAAATATAGATTATTATATTTTTTTGAGAAGTATATTTTATATGATAAGGCTAACTCTTAAATATTTATTTATTATAAATACTATGTTTTTCCAAAAAAAAAAAGCTATATCTTTCTTTTTTATATTTGTTGCTTAATATGAATTATTAATCACTTTTCTAAAGATTAGAATTTTTTATATGGTTTTACTCTTTTTTTTTTTTTTATTGTTACAGAAGAATATTAAATTTATATATTATATATATCAATTAAATAATATTTTATTTATTCATTTACTATTATTTTCATGTAATAAATAATAAATATAAAAAAAAACTTTATAAAAAAAAAAAGTATATATATAAATAAAGTTATAATGTTACGTCATGTATTTTTATTATAATTATTATTATTGTGATTAATTCATATTAAAATTTAATTTCATTATAATTATAATTATATAAAAAAAAAAAATTTTTTTTTTCCATTTTTATATTAAAAAAAAATTTTTTTTTTTTGGATTATTTTATTGGTAACCAATTGCCTAAAAATATATATATTTATAGGAGACATTTTTTTAATTTTTTTTTTTAAAAAAAAGGAAAAAATTATAGGAATAATTTTCACAACCAAAGTATTTCTTTTTTGTATTTATTATATTTTTTTTTTTTAATGATAATTAAAAAAAAAAAGTATATTAAATATAAATTCTTCTGATTTATTTAAATTGTATAATATATAATATATATATATAATTTATAAAATCAAAAATGAAAATGAAAAATATATTAAAATAAAAAAATTTTATTTAATAAAAAACACATTTTTTATTTTTATATAATTTAATTTTTCTTTCATAAAAATTTTTATATATACATATAAATATAAATTTATATTTTATATATATTTTACATTAAGTAATCTTTATTTGTATTATTTTTTTTATATATAAATAAATATATATATATAAAATCAATAATAAAATAATGTCAATAAAAAAAAAAAAGATTAAGAGTTTTGTCAATTATTAATAATTTCATTAATATATTATAAAATATAAAATTAAGCATAATATTATTTATTAATATTTTTAAGAATTTTTTTTTTTTTTGAAAAAAAAAAATTTTTTTTCAAAATTTTGTTATTACTAGTTATTTAATGATATCTATAGAATAATTATTATATATGATATAATAATGTAAAAAAAAAAAAAAAATAAAAAATAAAAAAAAAAAAAAAAAAAAAAAAAAAGAAAGATAAATAAATAAATAAATAAATTAATAAATATTTAAATAATGCTAAAATTAATGCAATCCTATTTTAAAAAATTAAGTAAATCAAAAAGGATTCTTATTAAAGTTAAAATAAATATAAAATAATTTAAATATATATATTTTTTTTTCAAAACTATTTATATATATATATATATATTTAATTTTTTTTTATTTTATTTTATTTTATTTTAATAATTTATGATTATCTATAATCTATCTATCTATCTATTTATTGATTATTTATTTATTTATTTATCTTATTATATATTATATATAATATTTTTATATTATTATTTATTAAGTATATAATTTAAATTTGTACGTTCTTCCTTTATTTGTGGATTTGTAATATTATTTACTGAAATATAAGAAGAACTTGTGGTATAATAATTTTGAGGATTTGAATTTGGATTATTATTTAGTGATGTTTGAAAATTACTTTTATTATTCCATTGAGAATTAATTAAGTTGGTTGGTTGAGTTGCTTGAGATTGGTTTTGTGATGGTATTAATTGTGATTGTTGATTTCCATTAATTAAAGTTACCTTTTGAGATGAAGTTACCATATAAGAATTATTTTGATTTTGAGATGAATTTATTGTATTATTTTGGAAATTTACACCTATTGCCTGCACATTATTAGAATAAATATAAGATGGTTGTTGATTTTGTGCAGCTGGATTAACACCAAAAATAGTATTTGTTTGCTGAGGATTCTGATTTTGATTTTGATTATGAGTTTGATTTTGAGTTTGAGTCTGAGTTTGAGTTGGATTTATACTTTGATTTTGATTTTGATTTATAAAAGTAGATCCACCATGAACGTTAGTACTAGTTGTATAAATTATATTTGTTTGTTGAGAGGGTTGTTGTATAGGATTTTGATTTTGATTAAATATAGAAGGTCTATTACTACTATCTTGACTATTATTTGTAGTAGTAGTGTAAATAATTTGTTGACTTTGTGGTGATGGTTGTTGATTTTGATTTTGATTTTGATTAATGACATTAGATCCTTGAACATTCGTTGAAGTATAAATTATTTGTTGACCTTGTTGATGTTGTGTAGATTGTAGTTGTGTTTGAGATTGAGATTGAGATTGTTGCGATTGAGATTGGGCTTGAAGTTGTGATTGAGTTTGAGTTTGAGTTTGAGTTTGAGGTTGATTTTGATTTTGTGTTTGTTGTGATATTGAATATACCTGATAAGTATTTGATACTGCTTGATCTTGACTTGAATTATTTTGATCAGAATAGTAAGTAGAATTGTTATATTTTGAGGTCAATGGATTATTAAAAAGGTTAACAACACTTTTAAATTGAGATTGGCTATTTTGTATTTGTATTTCATTATTATGGGTTTGTGGAGGAGTTGGTTGTTGCTGTATTTGACCTTGAGTAGAGTAAGTTACCCATGATGAATTTTGACTTTGATTCATTATATTTTGGGTTTGTGATGAATTTGAACTATTACTATTTAACATTGATGGTGATTGTTGTGGTGTTTGTAATACAATTGGTGAATATTGACGATTTTGTACAGGTATTGATATACTAGATGGTTCGATTAATTGTTGAGTTGAAGGCGTTTGGTATGGATTACCTGAATTTATAATTTGAGTAACACTTTGATTATTAGGAGATTGATTTTGGGCAGGTTGTGTATTCGAATTTACTGATATTGGAGGTTGATAATTACTATTATTCATCATAGTTGGTGATGTATTAGTTTGAGAATTTATTATTATTTGATTTTGTACTGGAGTTTGTACTGGAGCTTGAACTGGAGCTTGAACTTGAATTTGGACTTGCTGAACTTGAGTAGATATTATATTTGGACTATTTAAAATTTGGGTTGGTGCAGCTTGTGTAGGAAGTTGGGTTGCTGCTATCACAGTAATTGTATTAGATTGTGAAGTTACATTAAAATTATCATTATATACCGGTGGAGATGGTATTGTCATTGATATATTTTTAATTTGCTGTGATTGTGTAGTAGATTTTGATGGAGTATTATTTAATGAAGGATTTGTGGTATAAGTTGGGAACATTTGTATAGATGATTGTCCAATAGAAGTATATGATGCAGGTTGTACTACATAAGGTGATGTTATAGTAGGATTTGGTGAAGGGTTATTTGATGATGGATTTGTTTGTGATGCTACAGTATTTTGAGATGATATTGAATTTTGAGCGGTTAATGAATTTGATGGATTAATTTGTTGTTGGATTAAAGGTGATTGTGAAGGAGGGGTAAGTGGTGGTATGGTATGTGAAGATATATTACTCGGTGATGTAATTATTGAGTTTTGTTGTGTGGTAGTATGAAGATTATTCTGGGGTATTGATATATTTGATAATGAAGATATTGCTTGTTGTGTTACTGATGGTGTAATAATAAATGTATTTGTGTTATTATTGGAATTAGTTGATGAACTTGCTTGTTTTAATAAATTTAATTTATTTAATGTCATAGATGGCGATGATGAATGATTATAATCCTCAATACTATTTTTATTATTATCATTTTTATTATTATAATTTACATTTGACGATAGTATACTTTGATTAGAATTATGTGAATTTGATGAATATTTAGTAGAATTATTTACATTATTATTTATATCATTATTGCTATTATTATTATTATTATTATTATTATAATTATCATTATTATGGTTGCTATTTATTGTATTTTTTGTATTCGTATTTAAAGACAACGATGAACTATTTTTTATTTTATTAGTAGTATAGTTTTTAAGATTATTATTATTATTATTTTTATTACTGTTACTACCACTATTATTATTACTGTCTTTTAAGGTATCAATTTTATGCTTTTCCACTTTTGATATCTTTTGACTTTTATTTGATGATTGTTTTCTATTTCCAGATCCCCTTCTCTTTTTCTTTGATGCAGCAGCTTTTTCAACCTCTTTCATTGATATTACACCCTTTTTTAACATATCATTCCATACATTAGCTACTAAGGCACTATTTATACTAGTTAATCTATCACCTGCACTTTCTAGTACTTTTGACCAAAGTAATCTCATATGTTCAGGTATTTTTGCATGTTGTTTTAAAGTTCTACATAATCTATTTTTTTTTAATAACAAAAAAAAAAAAAAAAAAAATTTTTTTAATATACATTATCATTAAAAATTAAAAAATAAAAAGATTAAAAATTAAAATTATTAATTAAATTATGTATATTAAAAATACCTTTCATGAGAAGGTTGATATTTAAAATCTTCTAATTGTTTTAATACAGCAGCTATTATAATTATAATAAATAAAATGTTTAATGTTTATATTTTATTATTTTTTTTTAAATATTTAATTATTATATTATTAATAATTACCAGCATCTAAAAAACGATAAACCTCTATTATATTTTTAAGAAATTTTTAATATTATAAAATATTATTTGTTAATTATTTATTATGTTTAATTGTTATAATTATCTTATACAAAAAATATACATGTAATATAATAAAAATATAATAAAGTTAAATTTACTTACGAGCTCTATTAAAAAAAAATAAAAAATGTTTTTTCACATTTATAAAATTTAATATTGAAAAATATATTAGTAATTTATATATATCACAATAATGAAATTAATAACAATAATAGAATATTATAATAAATAAAAACAATAAACAATTATATAAATAATTTAAAAATAATAAATTACCTTGAAATTTTCCATTTCCGTCTAAAATAATCTTCTAAAGTAGGATCAGTTGCTTTATATAATTTCTTACTACATATATCATATGCACCCATAACAGTTTGTTTAAATTTCTCTTGTTTTTTTATATATTCTTTCCTTTATTATTATAATTATTACAACCGTAAATTTTTATAATAAATTTTATGTTAGAAATATGAAAATTAATTAAATATATATTTAGTATGTATTTAATTTTATCTTATTTATTTATTAAAAATAATAATAATAATAAAATTACGTACTGATTTGCAATATTAATTGCATCGGTTGAAAGATCCAATGAAGATTCTGCCAATTTTAAATTATATGCAACATTGACCTTCTCCATTGTTATCATTTACGTAATATAAATTATATCTATAAAGTTTATGTATAATAATTTTGTGTGTTTTTGCTATTTATTTTAAAGAAATAAATTAAATATATATAATATGTATCTAATATTCACAATGTTGTATTATTTTAATATGTTTACATATTTTAATATATTATTTTCAATTTTTTTATAAAAATATATTATAATAACTATATATATAAATTTTATATTGTTGATTTCTTAATATATATAAAATATTATAAAAGAATATTAAATTACTAAATATAATAATGTTTTTTTTTTATTTATAAATATAATTTTAATTTTTAAAATTAAATGTTAATGTTTTTTTTTCTTTTTCTTTTTTATTTTTGAATAGTTATAAATTATATATATAAATATATATTTTAAACTTTCAGTGTTACAAATGAAATAGTTTTTTAAATTAAATAAATGAAATGTTATATTACAAAAAGAATTAAATAAGTGTAACAATTTTATTTTTTAAATGATATACGTTAATAAAGTTAAAAATATATTAATATGTATTGATATTTTTAAATTATAGTTATTAAAATAAAGTTTTATATTATTTATTAAATTAAAATTTTAAATTATTATATATATAATTATTTGAAATTATATATAGATGTTTATATAAATATAAAAATATATATTATTAAAGATAATATCTTAATATTTAAAATTATTATATGTTGTTAACGAAAAAAAAAATAATTAAAAAATTTATCATATTTTTATAAATTTAATTTTTTTAAATTACATTATTATTTAAAAAAAAAAAACATTATTTAATTTCAAAATCCTATTAATATATCACTTTTAAAAAAAAACTTCAAAAAAATTTTTTTTTTATTTTTATAAAATTAAATTATTTATTAGAATTTATCACAATTTTAATATATAATAGGATAAATAATTGCTTCAAATTTAATATATAAATAAAAAAAAAAAAAAAAAAAAAAAAAAAAAAACATCAAATTTTATTATTTATATAAAAATTTTTTATAAAAATAAATATAATAAATACGAAGAAATCTAATATATTATAATATATTATGATATATTATGTATGATATATTTAAAATTTATATAATCTAATAAATTAATGTATATTATCTAATTGATATTAATATAATAATATAATTAATATTAATACAAAGAATTTCAAATTATATCAAAAATTAAATTAAATATATATACTATTAATATATATAAGATTATAATACATATTTTAGTGATAATATATTGTAATAATATATTAATATGTTTTTTTTTTTTTTTTTTTTTTTTTTTTTTTTTAATTTTTTACATTGTTCATTTATATATTTATTAATATGAATGATTAATTATATCATTACATAAATTTAGTTACAATTACATTTTATATTAATGTAATAAAAATGACTATTCTTGTAATCTTTGTACTTAAACTCTACCCAAAAGTGTTCTCTTAATTAAAATTGAGAGAGTGGGGAAAGATATGAATAATTTTTATACTTTTTTTTTATTTTTTATTTTATTTTATAATAAATATTAATATCATTTACTGCCTAATTAATATAATATATGTATTTTAATTTTTAATTTCAATATATATTCATAGTTTAATGATTTATCATGTTACATAATAATTATTTTTAATTATAATTTATTTTTTATTTCATTTTGTTTACAACCATCTGGTTTCTTTTTTATTTAATGACTAATATTCATTAATTAATATTATTATTTATTTAATCCTTTTTCACTCTTTTTTCTTTAATTATTTATTAGACCATTTGTTCATTTGTTCTAAAATAAAACTGATAAATATTATAAATTTTTATTTTTTTATTAATATTTAATATACATATTGGTCATTTTAATTTTATATTAATTATTTTTATTTCAAAAACTCTATGTTTACTTAATTCTCCTTTTCTTTTAATAGCATATTTATGTAAGAAAAAGAATTAAAAATTAAAAATTAAAAAAAAAAATTAATAATAACGAGTTTATAAACAATTTTTATAATAATTTAGATTTAACAACAAAATTAACATACTCATTATAATTGAACTGAACACAATGCAATGTTTTAAAAATAATATATTATTAATTAAAAAAATTTTTTTATTTAATCTAATTATACATTTTTTTAATTTATTAATTAATTTTTTTTATTTTATTCTATTCATATATTTAATAATAAAATACATTTATGATATATTAGATTATGATACAATTATATTACTTACCATTTATTAATTTTAATAGGTAAATAATTAATAAATAAAAATTTTAAGTCATTAATGATGTTAATTTTATTATTAATTAAAGTTTATTTTAAAATAAATAAATTAATATTTTTTTATATATTTATTTTATTCAAGTCAATTTCTATTCAATATAAATAATAAAAATTAAAAAAAAAAAAAAGTTTTAACTATCAATATGTAAAACCAATAAAATTTCTATTACTACCATTCTATTTATGATGTAATACTATTAACTATAATATATATATTGAATATCAATTATTTAATTTCAATAAATATTATTTAATAAAAGAAAAGATAAATGGAAAAGATATAAAACTATAAAATCTTATAAAACTATAAAATTTATAATATTTATGACAATTTTTTAATTATCTGGTAGAAAAAAAAAAGATATATTGAGATTTCATTAAAAAAAAAAAAGCATAAAACATAAAACAAAAGTTTATTATATATAAAACAATAAAATATTAATGAATAAAAAATGTATTAAAAAGAATATATTAATTACATATATGGTTAAAAAATATTATATAATATTTAATAATTATTTTATATTTTGCAAAAAAAAAATAATTGTAACAAAATTATTTTTTAAAAATATAATATTTTATTTTATTAATATTTAAACTTTAACCTTTATTAATATCATTACTTTTTTTTAAAATTATATACATTTATTTATTAATATATTTGTAAAATTTTATTATTAATATTTTCAATGATAAACTTATTTATTTATAATTATAAATCAGTTTATTTGTTAAAAATAAAAGTTTCACTTTTTTTTTTTAAAAAAAATATTAATTTAATTATTATATATCCAAATATTTTTTCTTGTAATTTCTAGTGGTTTATTATGTAAATATTTTAATTTCTTCATATTAATATGTTTTATGATAATAATAAAGAAAATATTATAAATATTAAATATTTATATTTTTTTATCAATGTATATAATGTATATTTATATATTAATTTTTTTAAAATATATATATGAAAAAGTTAAAAGTTATCATTTAATATATACCTATTAAAAATTTAATTTAAAAGACATATTAATATAATTAATTAAAATTTTTAAAGTAATTAGGAAAAAAAATTTTATTTATTAAAAATAATATAAAGATGTTGAAAAAAACTAGTAGAAAAATTAAAAAATTAACAAAACTTGCCGTTATTTTTAATACTTTGGTAATATTAATAATATGATTCATTAATGTATCAAATGAACCAATAAAAAAAATTTAATTAAATAATGTTATACAAAAATTAATTAAACTTTTATTTTAAAAAAAAAAGAAAAAATCAAAAATTTTAATATATTTAAACATTTCAATAATAGTAAAAATATTAAATGTTAATTAATAAAATAAAAATAATGTTGATAATAAAAACACATAAATAACATATATTATAATGATATACTTTCCATGTTAATATTGTTAAAATAATATATATTAATTGTTATATATAGACATATTTTTGTTAATATTTCTATTTTTATTGATCATTTAAAAAAATAAATATTAATATTTTTTCTTTTGTTTTTTTTATATATTAAATAAAGTTGCTAATTAGTATGACATTTAATTATTTTTATTTTTATTTAATAGTGGATATATATTCTATTAATTGATTAATTAATTAATTAATATATATTTATTCATTAATATTTATAATAAAGATAGTACTAAAATAGTAAAAAGTAACTAGAATTAAAAATAATAATTTAAAAATATTCTTCAACTCCCTTAATTATTTATGTTTTTTTAAACTTAAATTTAAAAAAAAAAAAAAAAAAGAATTATATCATCATTAACATTTTCCAAATATATACATATTATTTAATAATATGTCTATATTTGAAAAAAAAATTTTTTTTTGTTTTCCAAATTTAGTATAATATATAATAAATTTCTTGGTGGTAATTGAAAAATACATATATTTGATTATAACATAATATATATAATTATATGTTTAAATATATAATTGGAGATTTAAGTACAATTTTTTTTCTTTTTTTCTTTTCATTTTATTTTAATTTTATATTTCTTGACATATATAAAGATTCTTTAATGATACATAAAATCCCAATCAATTACAATATATGGAAATACATATTAAATTAATATATAAAATCTTTTATATATAAATAAAATTTCATTAAATATTAATTCTATAAAATCAATTTATTATTTAATAAAGTTATATATATATAAAATATAAAAATATACTATGAAATAAATTATATCATATCTATCTATTAAATATTTTTATTTCTATTCAATAATAAATAATATTGAAATATTATTGGTTCAAATCAAATTTGCAAAAATTATTTAAATATGTTTCAGATTATTACAAATAGTTATATGAAAATATGTTTTAATTTTTTTTAGGAATACACATATTTCTTTTTTTAGTTAAATAAAGTCATAAATTTATTCAGAATGTTTGTCAATAAAATGTTTTATTTAGTTAAATAAAGTCATAAATTTGTAATAATTAGTGACAAATTTCATATAGTAGAATAAATTTTATATAATTTCTTTATAAAAAATTATATACATAGAAATTATATATATTATAATTATATATGTATTTAATCCAGATATTTCTTAGTATTTTTTTTTACATATTAATGAAAAAAAAAATGAAATATTGTATTCGTTATAAAATAATTTAATATAAGAGTTGAAAATATTAACTTTGTAAAAATTGGATATTTTTAAAATAAGCTTTTTTTTAAATATAATAAATTAAATAATAAAATAAAATTTCATGAAATAAATATTAGATTCACATGAAATATATTAGATTACTATATAATATATTATATATTATATAATTAAATATATTTACCTAAATTTAAATATATTACTTCTTTATATAAAATAATTCTTTTTTTTTTTTTTAATTATACTTTATAATATACTTTTGTATAGTTTTAATAAAAATAATTAAGGTTAATTTTAATATATATTAATATATTAATATATATTAGAATATATGAAGTAATATATATTACATCTTATTAAAATCTTCATTATATATATATTTAATTCTTTTTATAATATATTCAATATCGGAACTATCTTATTGACTAATGAAAATGTCTCTTTTTATTATATTATATATTAATCTTTAACTTTATATATATATATACATTTAGTTTTTAGTTTTTTTTTTTTTTGTATTTCATAATTATAATATTCTATTTGAATTTTTGAACTTCTTTTAATAATAGTTACATTACCATAAAAAGAAATAATTAATTTTTTAATTTATATATATAATACATTTATACATTGAAAATATATAACCATGTATACATTATTTAACGTTTTATATATATATATATAATATACTTCATTACGCCTTACAATAATAATTTATATGGAATATAACATTTTGCAATAGTAATTTTAAATTATGATAGAAGTTTATATGGAAGAAAACATAAAAACATGTAAAAAGTTTTAATTAATTTTTCTTTAAAGAAGAATCATTTAATAAACAATTTTTTAATTATAATTTTTTAATTTCATCAATTGTATTTTTTTTTAATTATTGTTTCATATATTTTTATAAAAAATATATAAAGTTTGAAATGATTAAATGAATTTATACAAAAAAAAAAATTACTTATAAATATTTATTTCAATTCCCATCAAAATATTTAATTTAATTTTATTTATCAATTCATTTATTTATATTTTTATGTATATATAAATTTCTAAAATAATTTTATTTAATATTATTATTAAATAAAATAAATTTAAATATTTAAAAAATTTTATCTTTTACTTTACTTAAATTTTTTGTTTATTTATTTGTTTTGTTTTTGTTTTGTTTTGGTTTAAGAACAAAATATATAATTATTAAATTGTATCATGAGTAATTAATTATTTTATAAAAGAATCTTCTACATTGATCATTTTAATTAATCAATTAATTAGTTACTATTGTTAAAATTATAATTAAAATTAATACATATAAATTAATATATATCTAATATATTGTGATATATATTAACCATAATCACTGGGTTACATATTCTATTTTTATATTTTAATTATAATTAATTTTTTTTTTTTAATAGAAATATTGTCATTATCTATATTATAAAAATAAATTAAAAGGTCTCGATTTTTAACTTTCCTTATTTTTGTGTAGATGTCACAATCACCTTATTTTTCTCAAATAATTAAAAAGAAATTTTAAATTTTTAATTTGAAATTAAAAAATATATATTTATTAATTATTATTTATTATTTTTAATATTTAAGAAAAAGATATTAACATTAAATTTCTTTATATATATATAATAATTTTCTATCTTATAAGAATTATCAAAAAGGAAAAAAGTCTATGAGTATTATTATATTTCAATAACGAAAAACTTAAAAAAAATTCAAAATATACACTTGAAAATATAGAAAATATAGAATTATTCTAAAAAGTTTTTTTTTAAAAAAATTACTTAAAAGAGTAACAATAAAAGAATTGTAATCTATTCAATGCATAATACATATTACATATGATATATATCATGTAACTTATTAATATTAAAAAAATAAAATAATTTTAAAAAAATTTTTTTGTCTATAGAAATAAAATCTAAAATAATTAAAAGTATTTTATCTGTATCTCTTTATCTATATATATTATATTATTCCATTACTTTTTTTATATTTAATCTATATTGTTACTTTTTATTTTAATATTTCTTACTTTTTTATTCCTTATATGGAAATTCATTAAAAAATTATTTTATTAAATTATTGGTTATTAATATAAAAGTTTAAAAAAATTGTACATTTTAAAATGATAATATATATTAATATACATATATAAAAAAATTGGCATTTTTATAAATACTAATAATTATATATATATGTAATATTATTAATATATACGATAATATATGATAAAAGATATATTAATATAATTAGGTTTAATAAATTATAATAATAAATTGATTTTCATAACACAAAAAACACATAACATTATCACGCATAAATTTATTTTTTAATTTTAATAATATTTAAACTTTCTATATATTCTATTATATATTATTTATTATTACTTATTATTTGCTATTGTTATTATCATCATGACTAATTTTTATTATCAAATAAAATTTATTACCACGGTTTATTTTATTCTGTGTATTAAAAGATATTAAAAGTGAACTTTATTTTTATTTTTATTTTTTTATTATGTATTATATAACTTAAATTTATATAGTTATAATGAATAATATGTGATTAAGAAAAAAATTTTTTTATTTTAATTTATAATCTTTAATTTATTATTAAACATATTAATTTTTAAAAAAAAAACAAAAAATTTTAATATAATAAACTTCTATTGAAATATTAATATATTTTTCCTTTAAAAATGTATCCTATTATATATTTTCTTAACTTTTTTTTTTTTTAATTAATTATTTTTATATATTTTTTAATTTTTAATTATTAAAAATATAGGTAAATAAAATAAATAAAGAAATAAATTCTATAATATTTAAATTTATAATATTTAAATAATACAATTAATTATTTTTTTTTATTAAATTTAAAATATAAAATAAAATAATAAAAAAAAAAACATTTTAAGATTAAACTTACAATCCCAATACTCTAAATTACAGGTTGTTCATAATAATATAATAATAAGTTATTTTAATAAAACGTCACAGATCATTTGCAAAAGCGTCACTGTCACAGAATTATTAATTAAATCGTCACAATATCATGTATATATACCATTTGTATATAAAACTATAATTGTATATAAATTATAAAAATAATTAATACAAAAATAATACAAAAATATTAATAACATAAATTCAGAAATAATTAATATAAAAATTTTTTATTAAAAAAACACTTCTTTTTCTCATTTTAATCAAAATTTATATTGTATTAAATATTATTTAAAAATTAGATATAATTTAAATAAATAATAAATAAATATTAAAAATTAAATGCAGAAAATAAAAATATATATAATAAAGAAAAAAAATATAATAATTAATATAAAATAAGCAAAATAAAATTGACAAAAATGGTTATATCAAATTGTAGTTATATTATAAAAAATATAATATTATTACTTAAAATAAATATTATAAATAAAATATATAAATATAAAAAATAAAAAAATTATAGATGTTAATAAGATAAAAAAAAATCCACTATAGAGAAGGAAATTAATAAAAAAAAATAAATCCATAACTGAGAAGGAATTAAATTTAAAAAATGATGGTCGATAAAATAGAATTAAATTATTAATTTAATTATATAATTTATATAATACAAATATATATTAGTTGTTTCATCAAATTAAATAAATAAAAACAAAAAGGTAAAATAAAAATAATAGATGTTAATAAAGATAAAAAAAAAAATCCACAATAGAGAAAGAATTAAATATAAAAGTCCATAACTGAGAAGGAATTAACTATAAAAAAGAAAAAAAAAAGATGGTCAATAAAATAATTTTAAATTGTAACCAATTTAATTATTATATAATTTTATATAATATAAAGCATATATATTAGCTGTTTCATCATATTAAATAAAGTTTTATTATAATGGACAATAAAATTGTATATTGTAAAATATTTATAATCATGAAATTTGTTTCAATCTTTAACTAATTTAAAAAGAATGGTATACAGAAATATTATAAATTCTTTCAAAATATCTCGAGTTAATATAAAAATATTATAATTGTATCTATGGAATCAAAAACTATAATAAATAAGTAAAAAAAATTTTAATAATATTTATTTATTTATTTACTTATTTATTTATTAATTTATATTTATTTATATTTATTTATATTTATTTATTAATTAATTTATTTATTTATTTATTTATTTATTTATTTATTTATTTATTTATTTATTCATATGTTTTATGATTAACACTTTTTATTGAATAAATTAAAAATTTATCTCATATTATGATGTTTTTATTTATTTATTTTTTTATTGAAATAAATATTTAAAAATATTATAGTAATATATTTTATATATATAATATTAATATATACAATTATTCATTTTTTTTGTACATATATATTAAACTATTGAGGAGATGAGATATAATTTAATATCATTCAAGAAAATAAACTTCCAACAACTAGAAATAATTTAGAATATTATATATTTGATATATTTAAAAGTTTTATAAAAAAAAATAGTATATTTTACTTTTTAAAAGTATTTGTTAGTTTTTTTTTTTTTTAATACATTTCTTAATTTTACGAAAAATGGTCAAGTACTAATAAATGATTTTCAATAATTATTTTAAACAAGTTGTTAATTTATATTTATATAAAAAATTTCAAATTATGTTTATAAAATGTATATAAAAATTAATATATTATTTCAATAAATATTAAATATTTATATAAACATTACTTTGAAGTATATAAATTATTGTCCTTTATTTTATTATCTTCTTAAATAATATTATTATATAAATATTTGAATAAAATACCAATGAAGAAGTAAATATCTTTTAATTATTATATTTAATTATATCAGTAAATATAAATATGATGATTTATATCAATACGGTGCATTTTAATTCAATATAGTTTTGTTCTATTCTAAATATATCTATTTATGTATTAATATTAAAAAATAATATATATCTCCTGTAATAATACAACTAAAAAAAATGAGAATATGTTTATTGATACAATATACAATTTAGTATAAAAAGTGTATTTGAACATTCATAGAAATTATCATTTTTACCTTTTATAGTATTATTCTTTACTCAAAAACAACAGATTATTTAGTTGTATCTAATTAATACACACAAACTATCCTTTTTATATTTTATTAGATAAAAGTTGTATTACTGAAACAGTATTTTTTATCTATTTAAGTATAATGAACAATTATAATAATAATAAAAAGGTACATATTTTAGATTAATTAATTTGAGAATATTTTATCATACCATTTATATATATTACTTATGCACAGTCTGTTAAATATTTCTCATCTCATATATAATAAAAGTCGTAAAACAAAAATATCCATAATGTATATTTATTTTATAAATTATCAAAAATTGAAATCCTTGAAATTCTAGTGTTTATTGAGTATTTTATATTTTGTGGCTTTGAAAATATTGATTTGTAATTAAAAATCATAATCAATTTTTATTTTGACACATTTATTTTGTATAATTTCATATTATATTTGTATATTAATACATTATTTGTATATTATTATACATTTTTTGTAAATTATTATACATTTTGACTATTATCAAAATTAATGATAATAATAATAACTAATTATATTTTTATTTATATTCCTTTTTAAAATATAATTTCGCTTTTTTTTCACTCTTTTAATATAAATATTAAAATAATCTGGTAATATTCCTCTTATTTGATGGTGATTTCGTTATATCTAATATATATGTTATTTACAACTTTCCTAGATTATCGAATACATTTTTCTATATAGAAAAACATTAATATTGAATACTTTAGTTAAAAGTATTATATATTCATTTTTTATTAATATAAAATTATGCCAATTTTTTTAAATAATTATAAATTTAATTTATTATATTAATATATATAATTATATTTCTTGGTAGCTATAAAAAAAAAAAAAAAAAAAAATATTTTATTTCATATTCTTTTTAAAATAATAATATTATAAAACTTTTATTTTCTTTTTTTTTATTTTATTTAGTTTCTATTTCTATTTATTATTAAAAACTTGTTTTATTTATTTGTATTATTTTATTTATATATTTATTTATTTATTTATTTATTAATATATTATTTTAATTATTTATTTTGTTTCTATATTTTATTTATTTAGTTAAATTATTGAATTATTTGTAACTAAATATATTATTTAATAGTTTTTTTAAATCCATAATTATAAATTTAGATATTATTATTACAGTATGTTTTTTGTTTATACAATACTGTTATTATTATGCATATTATTTATAATAGTAAGCCTTTTGACATTTTTACCAATATTATGAAAAGTATTTATAAATCATAACATAATAAGGTAACTTCCTTTGGGTGACATGACTGTATAACTATTTAATAGATTTATTCAGTAGATAAATACTTTTAACTAAATAATATAAATGTATGTTATTATGAACAACATGTTTAGACCTTGTTAATCTAATATTATAAAGTAATTTATTGATATCTTCATGATTAATATTAAAATACTTACTATCAAAATATTAAGTAGTAACCTTTTTGAATAAGTAGATATTATACAATAATATATTATCTAAAATATAAATTCTTAATTTTATATAAATAATATTGAACTTCCTACATTTTTACTATAATTTTTATGAAAGAGAAAATATTGTATTGTATTTCTCTTGTAATTAACACTTTTCATAAAATAGTAATATTATATATATATTAAAAAGAATAAAAATAAAATTGTATAACTATCTGTCAAAATAATTAAAATGAAATATAATTCTTCACTTAGATTTAATTACATATTTCAGATAATATAATTATTATCATGATAAGTAATACATTCATAAATAAATCAAATAAATATTTTTTCATTTTATTCACTTATACAATCTATTTAATTTGTTATAAATATTTATTACCATAAATTAATAGTTACGAACATAAACATTAAATTATACAATTCATTGTTTTGAGCATATCAACTTTTAAATATCTATCAAAATTAAAAATATGAATTATTGTAATTTTTATTTGCTTTTATAAACAATATTAAATCAATAATTATATCTAATAATAGTGTTTACTTAATATTTTTATTTAACAATAATCTTTTTTTTTTTTTTAATATTTAAGTATTAATATTAATTGATTCACAAATTTTGTTATATTTCTATTATCAATAAATTAAATAATATTAATAAATAAAAAAAACGAAATAAAATTTTCCAATTAATATATAGTAGGTAATATAATTATTGTCAAAAAATATAATACATCATAAATACATAATCATATATTTATATAAGCATGTTGAATATTAAAAGGCATTAATTTTATAGTATTATTATTATTATGATTAAAATAATTTTATTTTTTTAATTTCTTTCTTTATTTGTAAATATAAAAGATAATAGTTAAAATAATTCTTACAGAATCTTTATCAATAATTTCAGAAAAAAAAAAGAAAAAATACTATTAATATAAATAAGTTATTTTATTGATTGACAAGTAACAGTTAAATATATATATATATATTATCTTAATAATTAATATTAATATAATATAAATTTTTTTTTAATTGTTTCTTTAAAATTATTGTATATTTTAACCAAATATCAATGCTATAATTAAATTAAATGTCACTCTAACATTAGGGTTTAATTATTTTAATATTTATTGTATATGTAAATTTTTTAATCATATATATTACTTAAATGTACTTGATTCATTATATTCACATTTATAATGTTCTTCATCATTTATATTCAAATGTGAACTATTTTCAATCTTATCAAAGCCTAAATAAAAACAAAGAAGAATTGTATGGAAAAGAATAGTTAATCCAATATATATTATTAGTATAAAAATAATGAAATTTTGAAATTTTCCCCAATAAATGGCCTCTACTTTTTCCAGAAATTTATGAAGAAAATATAATATTTTTAATAAATACATAGCTTTCATCTTTTATAATTTAATTAAATTAATAATTAATAAATTGATATTCCAGTTAATGTTATACTTATTATTTTATTATTATTTCATATAATATATTTTTAAATAATAATAATAATAATAATAATAATAATAATAATAATAATAATAACAAGAATAATAATAATAATAATAATAATAATAATAATAATAATAACAAGAATAATAATAATAATAATAATAATAATAACAAGAATAATAATAATAATAATAATAATAACAAGAATAATAATAATAATAATAATAATAATAATAATAATAATAATAATAACAAGAATAATAATAATAATAATAATAACAAGAATAATAATAATAATAATAATAATAACAAGAATAATAATAATAATAATAATAATAATAATAACAAGAATAATAAGAATAGTCATTTCAGATATTGAATTAACAAAACATTGCTTTTCTAGTATTGGTTTTTTAACTTTATAAAATCTTACCGAAGCACCAATATTCTTTTAATGATTATCATGGAAGTCATGAACTTAATTATAATAATAATAATAATAAATAATAAATAATAAATAATAATAATAACAAGAATAATAAGAATAATAAGAATAGTCATTTCAGATATTGAATTAACAAAACATTGATTTTCTAGTATTGATTTTTTAACTTTATAAAATCTTACCGAAGCACCAATATTCTTTGAATAATTATCATGGAAGTCATGAACATCATCACAATAATAATAATTAAACCTTCCATCTTTAATTATATATATATATATTAATGGATTAATAAAATAATTTAATTATTAATATTCAAAAATCTTCGTTATATTTAAACTATTTAAATTTAAATTATAATGTATATTTACTTTAAATATAATATTTATTAATACCTCATATCGATTAGTTTTTAATTTCTGAAGTTATAATTTCTGTTTTTTTATGTAATTTGCAATTGTGCTTTCAATTTTAATCCTGATAATAAAAGATTATTAACTTTTCTATTAGAGATTGAGTGTACTGATATTATATTTATACATCCAATTAAAAATTCTTCATTTCTATAAAATTTTTCAATATAGTTTAAATAATAAGTTTTATTATATTAACAGATAAAAGTAAATTATTAAATTATTTGTCATAAAAATTTAATTGTTATACCATATTTTAATATAATATTAATATTATATTCAATATAAAAACTATATTTTTTTTAAAAATAATATATTTTTTATATAATAAAAAAATATATATTAGTTTAATTGATTGTATACATAAAATGTTATAACATCTAAATACAAATGAAAGTAATTAAATATTATAATAATATTATATATTTACAGCTTATTATTATTTCAAATATATACTTATATAAATTATAAAAATTAAGTAATAATTGAATTATTAATAATAATAATACTTGTAGGTATTTATTTTAATTATATGATATGAATTTTTAATATTTTTATTAAAAATGAACTAATAACAAGAGAAAACAACCTTTTTTAAAATAAAAACTAATAACAAGAGAAAACAACTATTTTTAAATAAAAACTAATAACAAGAAAAAACAACTTTTTTAAAATAAAAACTAATAACAAGAGAAAACAACTTTTTTAAATGAAACTAATAACAAGAGAAGAAAACAACTTTTTTTAAATAAATAAATAAAAAGGAAACTAAAAATAAAATAATTCATATTTTTAACTGGAGGAAAAACTAGATAATTTCATTAATTTTTTTTAAATAATTAATGAATAGTATATTATATTTTATAAAAGCTTCATCATATTTATTAATATATATATATAATTAAATAATATATTAATATATTAATTTATATAAGTATTAATTATTATAAAGACTACAGTTCTTTTACCCTTTTTTAATATTAGGTTCATTGTTACATTTAATGATACTAGTAATACAAATTGTAGTTAAAAAAATGATGTATAAGCAGA
>MCFG01000434.1:0-15000 GCA_002104895.1 Anaeromyces robustus | reverse complement strand
TTCCACCCGTTAATCATACAAAAAATATCACTTTTTCCAATTGAATTCCTTCTTAAATATGATAAATCTATAGTATCAGTTCTAACCTTAATATCTATAACACCAATAGTATTTACTATTAATATACATATCTAGTATCAGTAATATTATTTATATTTATATTATCTTAAAAATTTTTTTTTGATTAATTTCATAATATAACACAAAACTTTTTTATAGTATATTATAACCTTCATGAAAGAGAAATTTACTATCATCAATTTTTTTTTGTATGAATACTATCACTATATATATATTTAATATAAAATTTGAGTATTATTTTTAAAAATAAGAAAAAAAAAAAAAAAAATATATATATATATATATATACAATTTATTAATATATTAATATTATAAATATATATATTATCAATAAATTTTTAATTTAACCCATTACTTGACTCTACTTGTTTATACAAATACACCTCTAACAGTAATACTTTTTAAAAATGTAACATTTTCATCTTTTTCTTACTTGTTTATACAAATATACCTCTAACAGTAATATTTTTTAAAAATGTAACACTTTCATCTTTTTCTTTCTGAATATATATTATATTGAACTTCTTTTGTATATAATTAAAACTCATATCTAAATATAACATTTATTTATACCTCACATTATAATAATAATTAACAATTTTTGAAATTAATATTTCAACTTTTTTATGTAACTAGTAATTATACATTTAATAACCTCCTAATTATGAATTTTAACTTTTCCATAAGAGATTGAAGTCATTGTTTCTCTATATTTATATCTCCCATTAAACGATTTTCATTTCTATAAAAATTAGTATCCTCAATATTTATATATATATATTTTTTTACTAAATGTAATAAAAAAAGAAATATAAATTTAAATTGAACTTATCTTATTTAATATACTATCTTCTAAAAATTCTATATTTACACAAATATATATTAATATAAAATAACTTTTAAAAAAACAAAAAAAAAAAAAAAAAAAAGGAAAATTTATATTTTATAGTATACATTAATATAATAAACCTTTTTATTTTTAGAAAATCAAAAATGTTTTATCTTTAATACCATGTTTTATTTTTCAAAAATTATATCAAATATATAATTTTTGGAAAATATATATATATATTTCATAATAAAAAAAATATAAGAGAATATTTTTTTAATCATTATTCTCTTGTTTATAATATTAATTTTTCATTAATGGACTAGTTCTTTAAAAAATATTATATATATTAATATAGGCTTCATTAAAAGAGAATAAAACAATTTAAAACATATTACAAACAGGTTTTTTCAAAAAAAATAAATCTTTAGTTAAAAAATTTTTTTTTGATTATATATATATTGGTTAAAATGTAGTGTTTTATTTATTACACAAATATTAGTCTTATTTTTGGGTTATATATATTGGTTCTATATTTTATATTATGGTTATAGGTATTTTGGTTATATATATTCAAGTTACATATTTTATTTTTGTTTTGTTTTGTTTATCTATATATTATATAAATATTTTGTTTTATAATTTGTTTATATATATATATATATTATATATTATATATACATTTTGTTTGTTTATTTGTTTGTTTTATTTAAAAAATGTATCATTCATACCAAAAAAAAAAAAAAAAAAAAAAAAAAATAGAATTCTATTTATTATATTTGATGTGCATAAAAAATATTCAAACATTATTTAAAATGCTAATCATCTAATTAATTATAATATAGATATAACATTAGTCAAGTTAATTAATTAATACGTCACTTTAATTAATAAAAAAAAAAAAAACTAAATTTTTTAATAATTGTTATAATTTTTTTTTTTTAAAACATGGTTTCGATTTTTTAATTTATTACAAGGAGGTTTCAACTTTCTAAAAAAAACTATTCGTTGTTGAATAATTTATCCCTTATATTTTTCATTATAAAAAATTATCCTTAATATTAAATTCTTGTACATTTTTAGAATTTATTAATACATTTTTATATAGATAATAAATTTATTTAAAGTTAAACTTTTATTAATTTATATATTAATAATTTAAATAATATATATTACATAAATTTATGATAATACTATTATGATAAGCCTATAAATCATCATAAATCTATGTAATAATTGTAGTCACATGATTGTTTTAATAAATGATTATGACTGAATTCATAATGATTCATATTATCTTTTACCCCTTTTATTTCTTGTACATGTTAGTTTTTTTTTTTTTTCTAAATTTAATTTTATATATATATATATATAATAAATAAATAAATAAATAAATAAATAAATACAAATAACAATAAATAATAATAATAGAACAAATTATAAATAGTATTTTTTGTTATATTACATGATCAATACATATTGTAAATACTATTATAACAGATATACATATTTTTTATAACAAATATACATATTTTTTTAAGATTAGTTGCATATTTGTTTTTTATTATTATTATTATTATTTTATGAAATTCTTTAAATATTTTATTCTGTTAATTTCTTTTTGTAGTTGTAGTTATTGTGATTGTTGTTACTGTTACATGAAATATTTAAAAATTATATGAAAGAATTGGGTAAATCTTCATATATGAGGTTAAAAAAAACATGTATTGTATAAAAAAAAACAGAAAATTTGTTTTAATATTAAAACAATTTTCTGTTTAATATGTATAAAAAAATCTTTCATTATATTATATAATATATTATATATTATATTTTTTTTTGATTATTTTATTATCAATTATATATATATAATTATATATATCATAATATAATCATTACGTGTATCATAATATAAAAATTGTTAATAAATAATTTTGTTTAATAATTCAATATTAATATTAAAATTAATAATGATTAATCATTCATATTTTTCCTATGTACTTTTTATTAATTATTTATAATAAATTATTACCACCCTAATATTTATAATATAATATATTATATTTATTATTATATTATATTAAAAACTATATCATCATGTATATTGTAATAATATATTAGATATTAAAATATTATATTTTATATATTACTAATATATTATAATATTATATAATTTTTTTTTACATATATTTTCATTATATATGTATATTATTATATTTATATTAATAAAATACATGCAGTAATTAATATATTGAAATTGTATACAAAATTTTATTAGAATTATATAGTTTATATAATATATTGTAATATATAAAATTTTCAATATATAAATTTTTTATTACAATATAACATATAATTTTTACAAAAAAAATTATTCAAATCATTTTATTTGTTTATTAAAATTTCTTTATTAGGAAATAAAATATTATTTAAATTGAACAAACAAAAAATCATTTATGAATACAACTTTAAATCATAATAAAATACCAATGTATTTATCAATATATTACTAATATATTAATTAGATTGACATTTATATAATTTTTTTTATTTGTATCATTTAATATAATTTAATATAATATTTAAATACAAAAATTTTTTTAATATAAATTAAAATCTTATATATTATATTATAGTGTATTAACATACTTTTTTTTTATTATAAAATTAAAAAAAAAAAAAAAAAATAAAAATAAATAAATAGATGAAACATTATTAAATTAAATAAATTATTAATTGTTAAAAAAAGGCAATATTTTTTTTTAATATAAGTTTTTTAGATGTATAATATATATAAAAACGGCTAATTTTCTTTAAAAAAATTTTTTTTATTTTCTTTTATTTTTTTTTATTTTTATATATCCATACTTTCCTATTTATTTATTATTTATTAAATTAGTTAAATAATAAAAGAATCTTTTTAATATGACATATTAAATATAATCATATTTTATTCTAAATTAATAATATTGGATTTAATAAATAACATTGTTTTTAAAATATATAAAAAATAAAATACTTACAAATAATAATAGCATTTTAATATTGTGTCAAAAAGAACATAGCCTTGAAATACTTAAAAAAAAAAAAAAAAATCATTTTAAAAAAAAAATCAAAAAAGAAAGGATAATAATAAACAAATCCTTATAATAAAAAAATATACTGAAGAACTTAAATATTTAACTAAAATATATTAACATTAAATAATAAATAAATAAGAAAAAATAAATTATTTTTTTAGAATAAAAAAAAAAAAAAAAAAAAAAATGAAATCAATATTATATTTTACTTTAATAATTCAAAGTTTAGAATTATTTGCATACGCAGTATACAGTCCTCCAAGAATACATCAAGTATATGAGGAAATTATTGTTTCAAAAAATGAATTAGATAATAATAATATAACAAATACCCAATATAATCAAAATGTAGATTTTCAATTAAATCAATTAAATAGAAGAAATGAAAATGGTAGTTCAGATAACATATTCAAAAAGTTATTTAATAAATTAGCTAGAAAAAATTCAATTCTTAATAAAAGACAAGAATATTCAATAGCAAATGATTTTAAAGCAATTGCTATTAATCATTTAGTAAATGAAGTTGGTATTACCGAAAGTGAATTAGTTATAAAAGATATAATTACTGAAGGCGGTCTTGTTAATGTTCATTTCCGTCAAGTTATTGGAGGAAAAGAATTATCAAATGTCGCTGCCAATGTTAATATTCATAGAAAAACAGGAAATGTTATTTCATATGGTAGTACCTTAATTCCAACAGCAATGAGAGATACCTCACAGGCTGAAGGTGATATCAATGTTGAAGTGATACCTATTTTATCATTAGATAAAATATATAATTCAAAATTTATCTATGGTAATCAGCCTAACAAATTAAGTGTTAATGATGCCATAGTTAAATTTTCAACTGCACTTGGTTATAATGTAAATGCTAATCAATTAACTATGGTTGAAAATAATGATCCAAATAAAACTACAATGAAAGGTGTTGGCTATACTTATGACGATACTATTGATATTGAAGAAAAAGTTATACCATTAAATGCTGATTCATTTGATTATGTTTATGAACTTACTGTTGAATTAGAAGATCATCTTTTTGTAGCTGATATTTCAACAACTACTGGTGAATTATATGATATTTATGATTTAGCAAGAAGTGCTACTTTTCGTGCAGTCCCATGGTATAATGTTGATATTGGTGAAGGTAGTAAACTTATTGTAGACCCAGAAAACAAAAATGCTTCTCCTAGAGGATGGAATAGAGATGGTAAATACCTCTATTACTATACAAATGGAAATAATGTTAAAGCTGTTCTTGATTGGGATACAAGTGTTTCATATGATGCTAATCAAAAATTCATTGCAACATCTACTAAAAAAGAATTAATTTTTGATTATAAATATAATAGTAATGCAGCTAAAGCAAAAGATAATTATCAAGCTGCAGTTACAAATGCATTTTATATTACAAATATTTTACATGACTTTTTCTATGTTTACGGTTTCACTGAAAAATATGGAAATTTCCAAACTAATAACTGGAATAAAGGTGGTAAAGGTAATGACCAACTTGTAGTTCTTATTCAGAATCCTAGTGGTAATAACAATGCTTATATGATTTGTGGTGCTGATGGTAAAAGTCCAAGAATGAAACTTTTAATTTATAATAGAATAAAAGATATTGAAAGAGATCCAGCCTTCTCAAATCAAGTTATTATTCATGAATATACTCATGGTGTTAGTGGTAGATTAGTTGGTGGTCCTACACAAACTGGTTGTTTTAAAGATCCTGAAGCTGATTGTATTAATGAAGGTTTATCAGATTTCTTTTCATTACTTATAACTACCAAGAAAGGTGAAAATAATAAAAAGGATCTTATTTGGGCTAAATGGCTTTCTAATGGTACTTCTAGAAAGTACCATTATACCAGAGATCAAAAAGCTAATCCATTAACTTATAGTAATTTATCACATGCTAAGAATACAGAAATAGAAGCTCACTTTGGTGGTCAACTTTGGGCATCTATAATGTATGATGTTATATGGGAAGTCATTGATGCTTATGGTTTTTCAAATAATATTTTATTGAATTCTAATAATGGTGATGATAAAAATGTTAGTTTAGAAGTTAATTCCAGAACTTTACCAGGTAATATTCGTTTAGCTAAGATTGTAGTAGATGCATTAAAACTTATGCCATGTAATCCAACCTTTATTGAAGCAAGAGATTCTATTATCTTAGCCCAACGTCAATTTTCTAATTTTAAAAGAATGAGATGTGCTTTATGGAAAGGTTTTGCTGCTCGTGGATTAGGTGTTAATGCTAAGCCAGCACAAAAAGATGCTTCTGGAGATATTAAATATGTTAATAATCATGATATACCTAGTGATTGTTAATTTATTTAATTTATTTATTTTTATAGAATATAAACTTTATTTGTTATATATTATATACATATAAGTAATTTATTTATATTATGTTAATAAATATAATTTTTTTTTTTTTTTTAAAAAAAAAAATATATATTTATTATCATAATAATAATAATTAAAAAAAAAAAAAAAAAAGACTTAAAACAGGCTTTTTCGTTTCTTTCAAAAAAAAAAAAAAAAAATTAATTTATCAGTATTCAGTATCCCCATTCCATAAATTATATACTATTATTGTTTTTTTTTAATATAAATAATTTTTAAAATTAATTGTAACTGTTTTTATTTTATTTTATTTTATTTTTTCAATATATCAAACATCTTTTTCCATTAAAAATATATATATATTATATATTGACTTAAAAAATTTTTAATTAAAAATTATTTATTTAAAAAATGATAATATAAAACAACAACTACAATACAAATAATTAGTATAGAAATATAGAATTAGTATTATTTAATTTGATATTATATAATATTAATTAAAATTTATTAATTTTTTTTTCTTAATGTAAAAATTTTTTATTATTATCTATTATTTAATAAAAAATAATTCATTTATATTAAATAATAAAATAAAATATTTTATTAAAAAAAAAAAAAATAAGTAAACAAGAATTTTATACAAAATAAAAAAAAATTTTTTTTAAAAAAAATCAAAGTTTAAAAAATATATAATATATATATATTTAATAAAAAAAAAAAAAAAGTATAAATAAATAAAAAAATATAAACTTTAATTTTAATTTTTGAACTATAAACAAACTTTTATTTTTTTTTTATAACATTCTTCTATGAAATTTTTAATTTGTTATTTATTTCAAGAAAATTAATATATTTTCATATAAGCTTTTTTTTTTTTTATTTATTAAACTAAAAATAATTTATAAAATTCTCTTATTTCTATTTTTTTTTTTTTTCCAGATG
The DNA here is from genome assembly GCA_002104895.1 of Anaeromyces robustus. NCBI lineage: Eukaryota > Fungi > Neocallimastigomycota > Neocallimastigomycetes > Neocallimastigales > Neocallimastigaceae > Anaeromyces > Anaeromyces robustus. Next base: position 7,707 of record MCFG01000434.1, on the reverse strand, counting down.
ATTAATTTATAAATTGAATTATTAAAAAAAAATAATAATTTAAAAAAAGAAAAAATTACAATAAAAAATTATAATAAACTTTTTAATAATTGAAATTATAAAAGAAAATATTTAATCAAGCTTAAAACTTTTCTTATATATATATTAAATATAATAATAAATTGGAAAAATAATGATATTAAAGTTTAATTTAATAGTTTTTATTAATCTTAAGATTATCATAATTTATGTCATAAGTAATTTATATATATATAGATATTTTTATATAAATTCTTTTTTTTTATATTACTCATTCAGTAAACAATTTGGAATTGTTTAAGTTAAAATACATAATTACTATATTATTGATATTTTATCATTAATTTTTTCTTTTCATTTTTATATAGTAATTTAATATTAAACTTTTTATGGCTGTATTAATTTATTTTATAGGAATAAATATGATATTATAAAAATGATTATTATTAATAATCATTTTTATTTATTTAATAATATTAATTTATTTTTATTTATTTAATAATTTTGATATTAAACATTAAAAAGCAAAATACAAAAACTAGAATAATCAATTTCATTTGGTTTTGTATTTATATTTAAATCAAAATTTAATTTCAATTCTTATTTAAATACCTATAACCATAATTAAACTTGTATACTTTATTATATAATTATGGTTATACCAAAAAGAAGAAAAGAAAGAAAGAAAGAAAATACTAATATAAAAGATATATATCTATAATTATTAAACTTGTTAACTTTAAAATATAGATATAGGTTTCATATATATAAAGATTAAAAAAAAGGATATAATTATAAAACTTTTGTTAACTTTAAAAATATATATCTTGTAATTGAGTTATACCAGAAAAAAGAAAAAAAAAACATCTATAATTATTAAACTTGTTAACTTTAAGAATATATATCTTGTAATTGGGTTGTACCAAAAAAAAAAAAAAAGAAACAAAAAAAAAGAAAAGAAAGAAAAATATCCATAACTATTAAACTTTAAATATATATATTATATATGTTAATGAACTAAAATATTTAAAAATATCCTCTTTTTAAAGAATGTATTAGTATTAACTTTAATAGTATAAATATGTTAAATATATTATATATTTATATTTATATATTTATGTATTATTATTATGATATAGAAATTAATATATTATTATCTAACTTCGTCAACTGTAAAAATAAAAATAAGAAATAATATTTAATAATTTTCATATTAGTATATAATTATAAATTTAAGAATAAATATATAGTCAATATTATATATCTTAATGTATATTATGTAGATAATTTTTTTATTATATTAATATATTTGTTATATTCATATATAATTTTCTGAAACAATAATAAATAATTATTCCTGTAATTAATAGTTATCTAACCTCTATCATTATATAATTTAATAAAACAATTAATTATTATATAATTACATAAATTTTTAAATTGTTTTATTAATTTATTTATTTATTTATTTATTAACTTATTTATTTATATAATTATTTAATTTATTTCATGATTATAATAAACAATTTTAAATAATCTAATATAAAAGTTAATATTCAATTTATATTATTAAAATATACATTTTTAGTTAATCCAAATGTTTATTTTTAAATTTTAATAAAAAATTAATATTTAAATTAATTATTATTAAGATAAAACTTAATTAAAGATGGTGGATAAATTAGATTATAAATTTATTTTTAAGTAATATTTTAAATTTCTTATTTAAAAATATTAAAGTAAAAACTTAAAATTTAATATAATTATCTTATTTCATTATACACTATATTTTTATCTTTATATATAACGGATAAATAAAAGAATATGTTATTAATTTATATATTTATTTTTTTAGTTAACTTGTTTGTATAGTAGTTATATTAAATTATTAAATTAATTTTATAACTCTACAAAAAAGATTAAAAAAATAAGAGTTAATTAATATAAAAATAAAACAGAAAAAAATATAAATATATTTATGAATTATATATATATAACTTTATTTCAATTTCAACATTACATAATAAATAATGAATATATATTATATTTTTAATATTTCAGTATTAAATATGATATATATAATTTTATTTTTAATATCATTGAAATTAAATATGCTTTTATAAATATTCACCTTTTATAATATATTATTTTTATTTATATACATTATTCATAATAATTACTATAAGTAACAATAAAAAATCATAATATTTATAAGTTTACTTATATATATATAATATATAATTTTAATTTTATATATAAGAGTATCTATTTTATATTCTTTAATTATTATAGCATTAATTTTAATTTTTTTTTTAATAAACTATTAATAAAATCATCTTCTTTGTTTATATTACCTATATAATTATTAATAAATTATCTTTCATTAATATTTTTTATGTAACGAATTCATATCATACCTATTTTCAATTAAAAATATTTTTTTTTTCTATAAAAATATTATAATTAATAATAGAATTTCATAATAAATATCATTCCTATTTTTTGTACAGATGTTTACACGTTAAACAATTAATGTCACTAAAATTACTTATATTTTATTAGTACATTTTTAATTATCATTATTATTATTATTTTTTATTATTATTATTATTATTATTATTATTTTTATTTTTATTTTTATTTTTATTATTATTATTATTATTATTATTATTATTATTAAGTAAATTGATTAAAAAAAAATTACCATCATTTCACTATTTTTAAGTCAATATCAGTTTTAAAAAAGAAAAGAATAATCTTGGCATGTTTGAATTTTATGTAATTATAACCTTAAAATTTTTCATATATACATTTTCTTTAATTAATATATTTTAATAATAATATTATTATTAAAAAATATTTTCAATTTCAAACATTTATATTTAAAATATAAATTTTGTGTTTTGAAACATTAATTAATTAAAAAAATAAATAAAATTTTTATAACAACACCATCATCTAAATAATTTTACAAATCCATTTCACTATTAATACAATCTCAGTTTTTTTTTTTATTTATTTATCTTTTTTTTTATTCTTTTTTATTCTTTTTTCTAGTTATTATTTAATATAATTAAAACTAAATATTGTATAAAATATATTTTCAACATTAAATATATAAATATATAAATAAGTAAACCAGTTATCATCACTAAGAAAATATTAATTATTCATAAAAATTTATTTATAAATATATATGTAACTCTTATTTTCTTAATCTATATAAATTAAAATAAATATAAAATACATTTAAATACATGTAGTAAACGAGTAAAAAAATATGATAATAAAAAAATAATTATAAATAATTATAATAAATAATTGAAATTTTTAAAAGCAATAAATAATTATGCATGCATATATACATATTGAATTATCGAAATAATTAAATTATAGATATATATACATATTTTAAAAACAATATATAATTATATATATATAGAACTTTTAAATTCGAACTATTGAATTAAATGGGTTTTATATATATATATATTACTTCTTTTTTTTTTTTTTTTTAAAAATTTAATTTTATATTTTTTTTATAATTATTGTTTTTTTATAAGATCTTCAATATCAACAATCTTTATCTTTTTATTATTTCCTTTCTTTGATTGATCTACAACAAGTTGTCCACAAGCACCTGCAATATCATTGCCTTTGCTTTGACGTAATGTAGAGGGTATATTATAGTCTTTTAAAATTTCTTTAAATTTTACAATATCTTCATGAAGAGGACTTTTATAATCAATATTTGGACTTTCTATTGAATTCCATGGAATTAAATTAACTGTACATTTTATATCCTTTAATAATTCACCTAATTCATTTGCTTCTTTTTCAGTATCATTAACTTTATGTATTAATAAGTATTCAATAAAGATTGAATTTTTGGTTTTATCTTGATATTGTTTTATTGTATTTATTAATTTATCTAATTTATAAGCTTTTATATATAATCATATACATACATATAATATTATTATAAATAATATAATTTTAAAAAATTAATATATATTAACTAATATAATATTATGATAACAAATATAATATTATGAAAATATAAATATACATTTATTAAAAGATGTAATATAAATATATATATATATATATATATGTATACCTTTTGCCGTTGGAATAAGTTTCAATCTTAATTCTTGATTTGGAGCATGTAATGATAAAGCTAAATTACATTTTGGAAAATCATTAGCAAATGTCATAATTCTTGGAATTACACCAACAGTTGATAAAGTTATATGTGAATTTTGTAATGCAAAAAATCTTGAATCAGTCAACTATTTTTTTAAATTTTTTATTATTAAATTATTATAATAATAATATTGTTATTAATGTATCATATTTCCATTATTTATTATATCAAAGTCACATAAAAAAAAAAATTAAGAAATTTATATTAACTTTTTAAATGAAAAATTACCATTTTGATGGCTGCTTTAACATTATTATAATTATTTAAAGGTTCACCCATACCCATAAAAACAATATTAGAGATATCTGCATAATCGAGTGCATGTACCATTTGTTCAATAATTTCACCTTCAGTCAAACTTCCCTTTAAACCCATAGTTCCTGTTGCACAAAAAGTACATGCCATTTGACAACCAATCTATTATAAAAATATGAATATATACATATATATAAACATATATATAAATTTATATTAATATATATAATACTTTTATAATTTTTTTTTTTACTAAAATAAATTAATAATAAAAAATATACATCTTGATTTTTTAAAAAATGAAATGTGAATTCTAAATTTTTTAATTATTTAATTATATATATATCAATTACAATTACTAATGTATCTATCTTATTCAATCAAAAATTTAATCTTTTGCTTCTATACTTTTAATTATTGATAATGAAAAAGAAAAAAAATTTTTTCATTATCAATAATTAAAATTTAAAAAATATATACCTGACATGAAACGCATAGAGTTGCTCTTTGTTTTCCAGTTCCCTTCTCATTATTTCGTGTATCATAAAACATAATAACTTCTTCAATTTGACTACCATCTTGTAATTCAACTAATAATTTTGTGGTACCATCTTCTGCTTTTTGAGCTCCTAATACTTTTGAAGTAGTAAATTCAAAATTTTCATTCAATATTTTCATACCTTCCTTAGGAAAATCTTTTATTTTTTCCCATGATTTTTGTTTTATATTTTTTACAAGATATTTATATAATTTATCAATATTAAGTGATTTTACATTGCTTTTGTTAAATAAATTTTCAATTTTAGTCCTATTCCAAATTGAATTTAGTTCAAATTTTCTTTTACGGGATGACATTCTTATACATATATATTTATTATATATATTATTATTTTTTTTTTTTTTTTTTTTTTAATTCTATTTTCTGTAAATATTATTACTATTATTATTATTATTGTTATTGATACTATTATTATTATTGTTATTGATACTATTATTAATATTGTTATTATTGTTATATAATATTATTAAATATTTATTTTTAAAATATTGAATTTTTGATACAAATGTAGAAATTATAATACAATAAAGCCATCCTCTGAATAATAAAAAATTATTATTCAGTGGCTTATATAATAATAATAATTTTACGTAATTTCTGGTTTAATATTATTGATTTATTATTAAACAATAATATTTAATATAAAATATTCATATTAATAATTAATTTCAGTTTGTTTTTTATTTTTTTCATCAAAGAATTTTTTTTTTTTTTGATTTTGATTTATTGTAAAAAAAAATAATATATGTAAATATTAATTATTCAATTAATTTTAATATATATGAATAAATAAATAATTGAAATTTTTTATGCATGTATATGGACGGTTTAAAAAAGTTATGGATATTGTATGGATTATCATACCCTGATTGGGTAAATTATTCATTTTAATTTAGTTATTGGATTATTAAAAATCTTCATATATATTATAATATATTATATTATATATTACAATATTACAGTTGAAAGTAATATATAAACACATCGTTTATCCGGATTTTTTAAGTTCTTTGCTATATTATTATATAATTTATTAATAAAATAGAATTTAAAAATGGTTTACAAAGTCGGTTAGTATTAATTAAAAAAAAAATTAAAATAAAATAAAAATAAAAGTAAAATAAGTTGTAATCGAATAAAACGTGGAAAAAGAAGAAGGAAGAAAGAAATGAAATATATATTAATTTGTCAAAAAATATATTTAATTGAAATGTTGATATTTCAACTAGAAAAAAAAAATTAATTAGTTTAGAATTAACAATTAATCAAGTACTTAAAAAAAGAATTGATTCCAAATTATTTCAATAATTTGCTTTTTTATTCAATCTATTAATTAGAATTAAAATTAATAGAAAGAATCGAAAGAAAAAATTCAAAATTCAAGATGAAATCAATGGAGTATTAAAATGATATTTAAATTAATAAATAATAAATTATCAATTTATTATTATTATATATAAATAAGTATTAATAGCTTTTACAAATTATTGATAGCCATTAATACTTAAAAATGATTAAATAGTTATTTGATATTTGATAATTAATAAAAGAATTCTAAAATATTTTTAATTTTAATAAAATTTAATAATTAAAATAATTAGTTAATTGAATATAGATATTGTTGGAAAAATTAAATATAAATACTTTTAAAAAAAAAATTATTTAAAAATATATAAGAGTTTACTAATCATTTTAATTTTATGTATATAAATATATATTTTTAAAAAAAATTCAATTTTATATAATTTAAAAATTATAAATATATATATATTAAATTTATGTAAATAATCAAATAGCTGATATCAATCTTGCCGATTTCGGTCGTAAGGAACTTGACATTGCTGAAAATGAAATGCCAGGTCTCATGACTCTCCGTAAGAAGTACGGTCCTTCTCAACCACTTAAGGGTGCTCGTATTTGCGGTTGTCTTCACATGACTATTCAAACTGCTATGCTTATTGAAACCCTTACTGCTCTTGGTGCTGAAGTTGCCTGGAGTTCCTGTAACATTTTCTCTACCCAAGACCACGCTGCTGCTGCTATTGCTGCTACTGGTGTTCCAGTCTTTGCCTGGAAGGGTGAAACTGATGAAGAATACATCTGGTGTATTGAACAAACTTTATTCGCTTTCAAGGACAACAAGCCATTAAACATGATTCTTGATGATGGTGGTGATCTTACTGCTCTTGTTCACGAAAAGCACCCAGAACTTCTTGCTGGTATCAATGGTATTTCTGAAGAAACCACTACTGGTGTCCACAAGTTATACAGAATGTTCAAGGAAGGTAAGCTTAAGGTTCCAGCTATTAACGTTAACGATTCTGTTACTAAGAGTAAGTTCGATAACTTATACGGTTGTCGTGAATCTTTAATTGATGGTATTAAGCGTGCTACTGATGTTATGATCGCTGGTAAGATCTGTGTCGTCGCTGGTTACGGTGATGTCGGTAAGGGTTGTGCTGCTGCCCTCAGAGGTATGGGTGCTCGTGTCCTTATCACTGAAGTTGATCCAATTAACGCTCTTCAAGCTGCTATGGAAGGTTACGAAGTTACTACTATGGAAGAAGCTTCTTCCCAAGGTAACATTTTCGTTACTACTACTGGTGATTGTCAAATTATCACTGGTGCTCACTTCCCAAACATGAAGGATGATACTATTGTTTGTAAC
>MCFG01000433.1:0-53137 GCA_002104895.1 Anaeromyces robustus | reverse complement strand
TGGATTCATCAGACCAGAACAATTTGGCTTTCGGAATAAGGAAGAATGTATTAGTCTTTATATCTCTATTCTTTCTATTTGTCAAAGACGTAAATTCAAAGGGGAAGATACTTATATAGCTTTTCTGGACCTTAAAAAAGCTTACGATTCTGTGCCCATATATAACATCTTGTCGAAAATTTATACTCTTGGTATACAAGGAAAATGCTTTCAATTTTTGGAGAACCTATATCTGTCTTCCAAAGCTTGTGTTAAAATTAATGGACAATTTTCCGATTCTTTCAGAATACTTAAAGGAGTTCGACAAGGATGTCCCTTATCTCCTATACTTTTTAATTTGTTTATCAACGACATCTTCAACGATTGCCTGCATAATGGTGTGAAAATAGATACTGAATATTGTTGTGGAGGATTATTTGCTGATGATATTGTTCTTTGTGCCCCTAGTAGATCTCGTATGAACAAACTTCTTCGTTTAGTTGGTAAATGGGCTAAGGACAACGAGATGACTTTTGGAATTAATAAATGTGGCACATTTGCTGTTAGACATGAAAATTCGGAATATATTCTTAGAGAGGACCCTACCTTTTATTTAACAGGAATCGCAATCCCTAAAACAGATTGTTATACTTACCTTGGTGTTCCCTTTCACAAAACTCTAGATTTAAAATTCGTTATTAGTAAAATGAAAAATAAAGTTAGTAAGGCTTTGTTTTCAATTCAGGGTTTTTTAAGAAATGATCTGATTCCTATTCCTCTTAAAAGAACTTTATTCTCTGCAAAAGTTATTGGACAAGTTTCCTATTACGCGCCTTTGCTTGGTTCTAACAAAAACAATACTAGTTCTACACAAACAATAATTAACAAAGGTTTTTATTGGATTTTAGGCTACTCGAAACCTAATTCTTTTGTTTCTATTTATTGCATCTCAAAAGAACTCAATATTCCTCCACTTTCTGGTAAATGTGCTTTAGCTCAGGTTAGATGTTTTAATAAGTGGAAGGACTCCAACTGCATTATCTCAAAGATAGTTAATAATGTTGCTACAACAAGAAAATGGACTTGGGACAAAGAAAGTAAAATATTAAATGATAAATTAAACAATATTTCATCCTCTACTAAAGAAATTATGGAATTCTATTGGGACAGAGACATGAACAGTGATAAATCAATTAAAGCTAAAACTTATAAATTGTACAACTTTGAAGAATCAAGAAGTTACTTAAAGCTTAATCTAGAATTTCCTGAATATAGCAAAGGTTTTCGGTGGATACTTAGGGCAAGATGTGGATATAAAATCGATGCTAGAGTTGCAAAAGCTGCTAAAATGATTAATAATTCTTGTCCTAATTGTTGTTCATGTTGTTTCCATTGTGACAGTTATCAGAGAATTGATCATTGGTTTATAAATTGTTTCTTATTTAAAAATCTTCGTATTGATCACTTCTCTGATTTAGATAGAAATTTTTTTTATTTTTTAGATAGTCTTTTTAATAGTTTAGTTAGGACCAGTAATAACCCTAGTGTGGATAATAGAATAAATAATATTGTTAAGGGTTATAAAAGTAGTAATAATAGTATAAGTAATATAGATATATTAGGTAGTAAAAAAATAGTTAATAGGTATAGAATATATATTTTTTTAATTGGTGGTAGAGATTATGGTTTTAGTGATAGAATTAACAATAGTCCATACAAAAAGGAATGGGAATGTTTGTTTAAGTGTCAGACTGAATCTGGTACTTATTCAAAATCCCCATTCTTGTTGCGATCTGCGGCTCTATTGAATGATATCATGCCTGTTGTCTGTAAAAGACAACATATATTATTCAATAAATTTAAAACCAACCTCTCCAGGAACGTCAATGCTGATAACACAGTAGGACAGCCTAGTAGGGCAAATGCCGATCCTATTTCCGACCCTAGTGGAATAGGATAGATCAATTTTACTTTAATTCTATATTTAGAATTAAGGGCTGTATGGATTTATTGTTTTTAAATATTATTATACTTCTTTTTTTCCTCCAGTATTATCTATTATTATCTATAATATTTTACTGGTTTTTATTTTTTTTAGTATCATTTTTTTCATTATGTGTTTTTTTTATGATTCATGTATTTTAATATTTAAATTCAATAAAGTTGACGTACAAATTGTGTGCCATAAAAAAAAAAAAAAAAAAAAAAAAAAAAAAAAAAAAATTTAACCTTTATCCAAAAATACTAATAATCACAGTTTCAATAACAATTATGATTTATATATTTCTTATTAATTACCAAATAAGAACTTTTATAAAAAAAAAAAAGCTATAATAAGATTATTGGTTAAATATTTTAATTAGTTTCCATAAATTTATTTATATTTTTATTATATTTTATTTTATTTTTTTTCTTTTTGACAACAAATTAAAATATCTTTTAAAGTAATACAGTGCCATCTTTTATCCGAAATTTAAAACTTACTTATTAATTGATTATTAATTTATTTATTTATTTATTTTTTTTTTTTAAATTTAAATTAATTTTTCCTTAAAAAAAAAATAAAATAAAATTCTATATATTGATTCATTTACATTCCATAAAAACTTACATAATTAATATTATTAAAATTAGAATATGTAACTTTTTATAATAATAAAAAAAATTTATTTAATAAATATCTATTCAAAATAAAAATTTCATAAAAATCATAATATAAGCAATATAAATATTAATTTTAATTCAATATATATACATATATATATTTGGTTACGAAACATCGAGACAATTTATATGATAAAAATACAATAGAAATTTACTTTTATATAAAATAAGTACTTTTTATAATTTTTTTATAGCAAAATAAATGGTAAATTATATTATAATTTGTATAAAATAATTTACTATTTTACCTTTTTATTATTCTTTTTAAATTATATTCAATGAATTTACATAAATATATTAATTTAATATAATAGTTTTTTAACTTTTTTTTTTTAATTTAATTCAATAAAATAGTTTGGATAAATCATAATTATTTATATTTTTTATAAAAAAAAAAAAAAACATAATATGTATAATTATAGTTACTTTATTTATACATTATTTATACATGCAATAACAATAAAATATATAACTAATACTTTATTTTTTTTTTTTTATTTTTACATTTCATTTTAATACTTCTTTTTTAAAATTTTTTATTTGAAATAAAATTTTAAATAATCAATAACAATCCCAAGTATATATAAAATTATTTAATTAATAATCATCAAAGAAATAATAAAAAATAAATAAAATAAATAAAATAAATAAAATAAATAAAATAAATAAATAAATAAATAAATAAAAAATAAAATTAAAATTTAATTATTCATTTTTTTATTATATAATCTTATTAGAATAATTAAATAAAAAAATTTTAATTAAAATAATAAATTAAAAATTTAATTAAAAAAAAAAAAAAAAAAGATATTAATATCTAAATTACTGAATCTAATAGAATAAAAGAAAATAAATATTTATACATTTCTTTTTTCTTTTTTTTTATTTCTTCAATAATTCATTTAAAACTATTACTTTCCATTTTTATTAAAAACACTTTAACTTTTTTATTAATTCTAATATTAAAAAAAAATATATATATATAAAAACGCATATTTATATATTTATAATTTTTTTTATTTAATTGAAAATATACTTTTTTGAAAAGTGATTTTCTAAAATGAAATTTGAATTATTGTCACTTGCTCTTACAAGTTTTACAGCTTTAATTAAAGGTTTTAAAATTATAAAATATATTTTATTAAAATTAATTTTATATATTAATTATAATTATTTTATTCTATTCTTTTTTATTATTCTCAAATTGAAAATTTAATAAAAATTTCCCAATATTGAACTATTATATATATGTAAACATTAATATTATTTTATTTAAAATATAAATAAATATTGAATATAGCTGAATCTTGGAAATTTAATGTTGTATCTCTTAAAGGTCCCTCTTATGATATTGGTTTAAAATACAATGATAAAGTTATAAAGATGGAATCATCAGAATTTCCTTGTAATTATTAGATAAAAGAATTATTTAACTTTTATAATGATAATATTAAATATATTAAATAGATTAAATAGATTAATACTTTTTTAACATTATATTAATTAAATATTATTTTGTTTTATTTTTCTATTTAGTATTTACTACTACTATTGAATCTGAATCAAATAATAACTATAAATATGTAGTATTAGATAAAGATGGCAATGTTGTTGAAGAAGAAAAAAAGGAAAGAACGTATACTTCTGAAACTTCATCAATCAATGAAGTATATGATAGGTAACTATGATTTATTCTTTTTTTATTTTTTTTTCTTTTAAAAAAATTAATTATAAAGTAAAAAAAAAACTTTTTTTAACTCTAAAATAAAATTTTAAAATAAAAAATTAAAAATAATAATTAAAGAGAAAACAAAGATATCAATGTTTCTTCTCTTCCAAAAGTTTATGATCCTCTTTTTAATAGTGGTACTAATAAATATCAAGAATATGATGATAATGAAATATATACATTATATGCTAAATGTGATGAATCTGAATATAGTAATTTGAAATATAATCCATTTTTAAATGGTGTAAAAAATGAGACACCAGTTAATTGTACTATTAATTTTATTACTAAAACTGAAACTTATCAAAGAACTGGTACAGCTCAGTTAATTGGTTATGATAGTCGTTTTTATAGAAAATTGTCTTGGAAATTTAAAGTTAATAAAAAAATTTTTGGTAGAAAAACACTTAAATTTAGAGCTGGTGCAAATGAACCTACTTTAATGCGTGATAAATTATCTGTAGAATTATATAAATCTATTGGTGTTCCAACTTATAGTAGTGCTTATGCTAGAATTATGATTAATGATGATATTTATGGTTTATATAATTTAGTTGATACTGTAGGTAGTAATTGGCTTTCTTCTGCCGTTCATGGTAATGATAAAGCTCATACAGGTACAAGTTATAAAACTTATGCTGGTGCTTCACTTGAATATTTAGGTGAAACTGCAAAAGATTATAATACTGGTTCTTATGAAATTGATGAAATTGATGAAAATGATCCAAAAGCTAATGGAAATGATTATTATAGACTTGCTCATTTTACTAAAACTTATGCTAATTGGGTTGATCAATATCAAAATGATCAATCACAAGCAGCAGTAGATGCTTTAGAAAAATTCTTTAATCTTGAATCACTTCTTAGACAAATGGTAATTGAATCTCTTACTTTTGCTTATGATAACTTTTGGGCTAATAGTGGAAATTATGCTCTTTACTATAACCCAGAACAAAATAAATATCAAATAATTCCATACGATTTTGATGGTACTTTCCATGGAAATAAAGGATCTAATCGTTTTAATACTAATTATCTTGATCAACCAGAAGATTGTATAAATTGGGCTGATCATGCAAGAGTTAATAAAGATAATTATTTCGTTGGTGCTCTTTTTAATCATGATATTATTAAAAATAGATATAATGAAATCATGAAAGATACTCTTGATAAAGTTTTCAATGTTGATAGTATTTCACCTCTCATTGAAAATATTAGAAATTTAATTGAAGTTGATATTGTATGGAACTTTGGTTTGATTGATAAATTAGATAATGAAATTCCAGGTTATGTTAATCATTATACACTTGATGACTTTGTTGGTAATATTAATTATGATATAGTTGATTATAATCCTAGTGTTAATCGTAATTCAGCTGATTTTGGTCTTAAACAATGGATTAAACTTAGAAATGAACAATGTCAAACTTACGTTACCAATACTTTAAATGATGAAAATATTAAAACCACTACAACTACTACGACTACTACTACTACTACTAGTTCTCCTACTACTACTACTACTACTACTACTACTACTACTACTACTACAACTACTACTACTACTAGTTCTCCTACTACAACAACAACTACTACTACTACTACTACTACAACTACTACTACTGCAACTGATAACGAAAGTGTTCCAACTTCTGATGTACCTTGGAGATGTGGACCAGAATATGGTGCTTGTTCCGATGCTGGACATTGTTGTAGTAAATATGGTTATTGTGGTGTAACTGATGATTATTGTGGTACTGGATGTCAAAGTAAATATGGTATATGTAATGATACAAATAGTACTTCCACTACTACTACAACTAAAACAACAACGAAGGCATCTATTTCTACTCATATTACATCCACTACTACAACTACTACAACTGATAATGGAAGTGTTCCAACTTCTGATGTACCTTGGAGATGTGGACCAGAATATGGTGCTTGTTCCGATGCTGGACATTGTTGTAGTAAATATGGTTATTGTGGTGTAACTGATGATTATTGTGGTACTGGATGTCAAAGTAAATATGGTATATGTAATGATACAAATCCTACTACTACTACTACTACTAAAAAAACTACTACAACTAAAAAAACTACTACTACTACTACTACTACTAAGAAGTCTTCCACAACAAGTAAAAAGATTCCAACTTCTACTGTATCTTCAAGATGTGGTCCAGACTTCGGTGCTTGTGCCCATAAAGGATACTGTTGTAGTAAATATGGTTATTGTGGTAAAACTGATGCTCATTGTGGTACTGGATGTCAAAGTGAATTTGGTGTTTGTAATGATAATAAAACTACTACCACTACTAAAAAGACTACAACTACTAAAAAGACTACAACTACTAAAAAGTCATCAACAATTAATAAAACTTCTACAACAAGTGGAAAGATTCCAACCTCTACTGTATCTTCAAGATGTGGTCCAGAATATGGAGCTTGTGCAAAATCTGGTTATTGTTGTAGTAAATATGGTTATTGTGGTAAAACAGATAAACATTGTGGTACTGGTTGTCAATCTGCATATGGTATATGCCAATAAAAAAAAAAAAGTTAAATTTTTTTTTCTTTTTTCTTTTTTTTTTATAATTAATTAACTCACATATTTTTACAGGAAGTTTCTTTTTTATTTTTATTAATTATTTAATGATCTTTTTATTTATTTTATTTTATTTTAATGAATTTATTTTAAATTAACTATTTATCTATTTTATTATCTTTTTAATCCTTTATTTATGTTTATTTATTCATTCTTTCATTAATCTTTTTAAATTTTTATATGATTCATTAAGAAAAAATTTATATAATTATTATATTATATTATATTATATTATAATTTTATAATTCACATAATAATTTATAATTTAGTTTTCTGTATGAATACATAATTTTATATTATTCTGTTTTTTTTTTTTTTTTGTGGGTTATTTTGTTTTTGTTTTTTTAATAAATCTATTAATTATTTTATTAATAATTTAATCTATTATTTAATATTATTTAATCAACAAAAATCTAAAATTATAATATTATATATCGTATTATTAATAATAAAAAAAAAAAAATAAAACATAATACTTTTTACAAGTACATTTATTTTAATATAAAAGAATAATATTATAAATTTTTTGTTAAAATATAAAACAATTATTTTTTTTGTTTTTAATTATTATAAAATTATATTGTTTTAATTAAATTTTAATATATTTTGTACTACTTTAAAATGATAAATTTTTTAAAAAAAATTTAATTAAAAAAATTATTATAAAAATTTAATAAAAGCAATATAATATTAATACAACTTCTGCATATAATATTTGATAAAAAGATAAAACTATAAAGCATTTTTTATTAATGGAATAAGATGTTTTATTTCTAAAAAAGATAATTTATAGATATTTATAGATAATAAATATAAAAGTTGAAAATAAAATTAAATATATATATAAAAAGTTTTTTTTAATTAAAGATTTTATTATAAATTAACTGATTAAATAAAGATATAAAAAGAGAAAAAAATAAATAATTTTTTTTTTCTTTTCATTTTTATCATTTTTATCATTTTTCTCTTTTTTTTTTTATTATTTATTAATTTAAGGAAATTTTAACATTTTACCAACTTTTTAAATACTTTAATTATTTAAGAACAAATTTGAATGATACAGTATATTTAAAAAATAACAAAGTAGATTTCAAAATGAAATTTGAGTTATTATTACTGGTTCTTTTAAGTTTTATAGCTTTAATAAAAGGTTAATAAATATAATTTTATAGTTAAAAATAATATTATTTTATGTTCATGAATAAAAATATATATATTTATATAGATATTACAGTATTAATAATAAAAATATTTTATTTTACTTATCTTCGAACTTAGCTGAATCATGGAAATTTAATGTCGTATCTATTAAAAGTCCTGCTTATAATATTGGTTTAAAATATAATAACAAAATTATAAAAATGGAATCAACTGTATTTCCTTGTAATTATCAATATTTAATTAAGTTTTATTAATATTAATATTATTGCATAAAATATTTTTCTTACATTTAATTATTATTCTAATGTATTTTTTGTTTTAAAATATATATATTTATATAACAATATTAATTAATCATTGTTTGTTTTTTTTAGTATTTACTACTACTATTGAATCTAAATCAAAAAAAAATTATAAATATGTAGTTTTAGATCAAAAAGGTAAAGTTATTGAAGAAGAAAAAATTGAAAGAACTTATACATCTGAAACTTCATCAATTAACGAAGTATATAATAGGTAATTAATATTTATATTTATATATATATTTTCAAATGAAATATATTTTTTTTTCTAAAAAAAATTATTTATTTTTATATATATATATTTAAAAAAAAGAGAAAATAAAAATATTAAAATTTCCTCTCTTCCAAAAGTTTATGATCCTCTTTTTAAAAGTGGTACTAATAAATATCAAGAATATGATGATAATGAAATATATACATTATATGCTGATTGTATTGAATCTGAATATAATGATTTAAAATATGGACCATTTGTTAATAATGAAAAGACTGCTAATTGTACTATTAATTTTATTACTAAAACTGAAACTTATCAAAGAAATGCTACACTTGAATTAATTGGCTATGATAGTCGTAAATATAAAAAATTATCTTGGAAATTTAAACTTAGTAAAAAAATTTTGTGTAGAAAAACACTTAAATTTAGAGCTGCTGCTAATGATCCTACTTTAATGCGTGATAAAATATCATCTGAATTATATAAATCTGTCGGTGTTCCAACTTATAGCAGTGCTTATTCTAGAATGATGATTAACAATGATATTTATGGTTTATATATTTTAGTTGATTCTATGGGTAAAAATTGGATTTCTTCTGCTATTCATGGTAATGAAAAAGCTCATACAGGTACAAGTTATAAAACTTATGCTGGTGCTTCACTTGAATATTTAGGTGAAACTGCAAAAGATTATAATATTGGTTCATATAAATTAGATGAAATAGATGAAGATGATCCAGAAGCTAATGGAAATAATTATTACAGACTTGCTCATTTTACAAAATCTTATGCTAATTGGATTAAGCAAAATAAAAATAATCAATCAAAAACAGCTGTAAGTACTTTAGAAAATTTCTTTAATCTTGAATCACTTCTTAGACAAATGGTAATTGAATCACTTACTTTTGCTTTTGATAATTTTTGGGCTAATAGTGCTAATTATGCTCTTTATTATAATCCTGAACAAAGTAAATATCAAATAATTCCATATGATTTTGATGGTACTTTCCATGGCAGTAAAAGTTCTAAACGTTTTGATAAAAATTATCTTGAAAACCCAGAAAATTGTATAAATTGGGCTGATAATGCAAGAAATAATAAAGATACCTATTTTATTAGTGCTCTTTTTAATCATAAGATTATTAAAGATAGATATAATGAAATTATGAAAGATACTCTTAATAAAGTTTTTAATATTGATGGTATTTCACCTCTCATTGAAAATATTAGAAATCTAATTAAAGATGATGCCGTATGGAACTTTGGTTTAATTGATGAATTAGATAATAAAATTCCAGGATATGTTAATCATTATACCCTTGATGATTTTATTGGTAATACTAATTATGATAAAGTTAAATATAATCCTACAGTTAATCGTAATTCAGCTGATTTTGGTCTTAAACAATGGATTAAAACTAGAAGTGAACAATGTCAAATTTATGTTTCTAATGTTGCAAATGATAAAACAAATAAAACTAAAACTACTACTACTAAGACTACCAAAATTACTAGAACATCTTCCGCTTCTACTACTACCACTACTATTATAGCTTCATCTACTATAAAAAAGTTTATTCCAACATCTACTGTATCTTCAAGATGTGGTCCAGAATATGGTGCTTGTGCTCGTGAAGGACAATGTTGTAGTAAATATGGTTATTGTGGTACATCTGATGCTTATTGTGGTACTGGATGTCAAAGTGAATTTGGTATATGTAAGAATGATAAAAATAAGATTACTACTACTACTAAAACTACTACTAAAAAGACTACTACGAAAACAACTACTAAAAAAATTATTACAACAACTGTTAAAAGTAAAGTA
This sequence comes from Anaeromyces robustus, assembly GCA_002104895.1. Taxonomy (NCBI): domain Eukaryota; kingdom Fungi; phylum Neocallimastigomycota; class Neocallimastigomycetes; order Neocallimastigales; family Neocallimastigaceae; genus Anaeromyces; species Anaeromyces robustus. The sequence goes on along the minus strand of MCFG01000433.1, from coordinate 42,649 downwards.
CCAACATCTACCGTATCATCAAGATGTGGTCCAGAATATGGTGCTTGTACTCGTGAAGGACAATGTTGTAGTAAATATGGTTATTGTGGTACATCTGATGCTTATTGTGGTACTGGATGTCAAAGTGAATTTGGTATATGTAAAAATGATAAAAATAAGAATACTTCTACTAAAACTACTAAAACTACTACTTCTAAAACTACTACTACTAAAAAAACTACTAGTAATAAAAAAACTACTACTAAGATAATTTCTACAACAAGTAGAAAGATTCCAACTTCTACTGTATCTTCAAGATGTGGTCCAGAATATGGAGCTTGTGCAAAATCTGGATATTGTTGTAGTAAATATGGTTATTGTGGTAAAACGGATCAATATTGTGGTACAGGTTGTCAACCTGCATATGGTTTATGCAAATAAAATACATATCGCATTTTTAAATAAATATATATATATATATATTATCAATATTTATATATCAAAATTTTCATTTTATTACATTTATTAATGTTTTAATGATAATTTATTCATTTTGTTTTAACTATATAATAGTTATATTTTCAAAAAAAAAAAAAAAAAGAGAAAAAACTTTTTAGAAAAATATATATAATATGGTATAGTTATAACTCAATACTTTATTTTTTATAATAAACATTTTATCTTATTTTTTATGTCCATATACTATATATGTACAAATTTGGATATGTACTAGATTAATTAATTTTTGTATTAATATTTAGAATCATAAATATATTTATTAATTAATGTTAGTAATTTTCTAATTATTATTAGAAATAAATTAATTATGCTATAATTAATATTGATTAATAAAAATAAATTTAAAACTTTTAAATATTAATAAATATATATACTATTTTAAACAATAAATAAAATAATATATATTAATAATTAATGCTTATTTTTACCTATTAATAAAAATGAAAAAATTAAAATATATAATTAAAATATATTTAATACCTCTTAATCAAAAACATCATTAATATCTATAATGTTTATCTAGTTTTTTTTTTTTTTTTTTAATAGTATCTTTTTTTTTATTATGTGTTTTTTTCATGATTCATATATACTAATATTTAAACTTGATAAAGATGATGTACAAATTGTATGCTTAAAAAAAATCAAAAACATAAAAAAAAAAAGAAAAAACATAAAAAAAAAAAAAACATTAAAATAAGTTTATAAGAATACTGAATTGATATTATTATTATTATTATTATTATTATTATTATTTGCATCTCAAAAGAACTCAATATTCCTCCACTTTCTGGTAAATGTGCTTTAGCTCAGGTTAGATGTTTTAATAAGTGGAAGGACTCCAACTGCATTATCTCTAAGATAGTTAATAATGTTGCTACAACAAGAAAATGGACTTGGGACAAAGAAAGTAAAATATTAAATGATAAATTAAACAATATTTCATCCTCTTCTAAAGAAATTATGGAATTCTATTGGGACAGAGACATGAACAGTGATAAATCAATTAAAGCTAAAACTTATAAAATGTACAAATTTGAAGAATCAAGGAATTACTTAAAACTTAATCTAGAATATCCTGAATATAGCAAAGGTTTTAGGTGGATACTTAGGGCAAGATGTGGATATAAAATCGATGCTAGAGTTGCTAAAGCTGCAAAAATGATTAATAATTCTTGTCCTAATTGTTGTTCATGTTGTTTCCATTGTGACAGTTATCAGAGAATTGATCATTGGTTTATAAATTGTTTCTTATTTAAAAATCTTCGTATTGATCACTTCTCTGATCTAGATAGAAATTTTTTTTATTTTTTAGATAGTCTTTTTAATAGTTTAGTTAGGATCAGTAATAACCCTAATGTAGATAATAGAATTAATAGTATTGTTAAGGGTTATAAAAATAGTAATAATATGAGGTTTAATAGTATTAGTAATATAGATATATTAGGTAATAAAAAAATAGTTAATAGGTATAGTATTTATATTTTTTTAATTGGTGGAAGGGATTATGGTTTTAGTGATAGAATTAACAATAGTCCATACAAAATGGAATGGGAATGTTTGTTTAAGTGTCAGACTGAATCTGGTACTTATTCAAAATCCCCATTCTTGTTGCGATCTGCGGCTCTATTGAATGATATCATGCCTGTTGTCTGTAAAAGACAGCATATATTGTTCAATAAATTTAAAACCAACCTCTCCAGGAACGTCAATGCTGATAACACAGTAGGACAGCCTAGTAGGGCAAATGCCGATCCTATTTCCGACCCTAGTGGAATAGGATAGATCAATTTTACTTTAATTCTATATTTAGAATTAAGGGCTTGTATGGATTTATTGTTTTTAAATATTATTATACTACTTTTTTTCCTCCAGTATTATTTACTATTATCTATAATATATTACTGGTTTTTATTTTTTTTTAGTATCATTTTTTTTCATTATGTGTTTTTTTATGATTCATGTATTTTAATATTTAAATTCAATAAAGTTGACGTACAAATTGTGTGCCATAAAAAAAAAAAAAAAAAAAAAAAAAAAAAAAAAAAAAAAAAAAATTATTATTATTATTATTATTATTATTATTATTATTATTATTATTATTATTATTATTATTATTATTATTATTATTATTATTTGATGAAAAGCAATTGTTAAAAAAAATGTATATTTTATATTTATTCAATTATTTCTTTTTGTCATTTATAATTTATTAAAAAAAATTATCTAACTACATTTTTTCAAATCTATATTAATGTAATAAATAAATAAATAAATAAATAAATAAATAAAAATATTTATGTTTCATTATAATTATTCTATTTTTTAGAAAAATAATACAGGTGTCAATAAAAAGAAAAAAAAAAAATTTTTTTCAATTAAAGAAATTTTAACCGAAAAAAAAAAAAAGTAATTTACTGTCAAAAATACATTAATATCCAATTTTATAATTTCCAGTTGAAAATGTATATTTATAATTCTAGATAACCTAAAATAACTAATAATAAATAATTCTACATTAATCATTAAATCATTAATCCAATATAAAAATATTTAATTTAATGTTCCGAACTAATTAATTAATTTTTTTTTTTTTATTTTTAAATATTAAATATACCATAAAAAATTACAATATCTAAATGTTACAAACTAAAATTTTTTTTTCTAATTATTAAATATACCATAAAAAATTACAATATCTGATATTTCTATTGGTAAATCAATTAAATAATTCTTTACATCAATATCTTTAATTAAAATAGTTATATTCATCTAATTTATCTTATTGTAAAAAAAAAAAAAATGACATAAATTAAAAATAGTGTAATCAAAAACTTTAAAATATAATTAAATTTGTTAGATTCAAGCATTAATGCATCTTGTCATTTTCAAACATTAATACATCAATGTCACTCATATCACTTATAAAGATTAACTAAATTTAATAATTTTTCCAACTACCTTAAAAAATTTATTAACCATAATTGTAAAACATAAAATATATATATAATCATTGTAATATTTTTTACAAACTTTTGCTTCAAATGATTATAATATTAGTAAATATTATAATTAATAAATTTTTAAATTTATTTATTTATTTATTTTATAATAATGATTTTTGTTCTTTTTTTTATAATTTCTTTTTTCATTGTAATAATTCCTGTTCCATTTTAATAAATTTTTATTCTCTATTTAATAATTTCTGTTCTTTTTATAAATGTATAAAAATGTTAATAATGTCCATCATAATTTATTTCATAAATTGCATGAACACCAAAATCATCAATCATTATTTTTTGCTACTCCGACTCAAACCATCTATACTACAACTAATTAATAAATACTAAAAGTAAAAAAAAAATATGTAATTATATTTAGAAATTTTTAACATACATACAATAAAAAAAAAAGGGAAAAATATTTAGTTAATTAATTAATTAACTTTAAAGTTTTTTAACTTTGAATATTTAATAAAAATTTTCATTTAATCAATCTCATAATACATTAACAAATTCTTTATTAAAAAATTTTTCAAGTATTATAACATTATTAGATTATTATTATATTATTATTAATTACTATTACTGTTATTTTATTTTTGGTATTATTTATTTATTTATTTATTTATTTATTTATTTATTTATTTATTTATTTATTTATTTATTTATTTATATATTAACAAAGATTTTTTTTTTGATGATAAAACAATAATATTTTAAAAAACTTTGTTCTATTTTTTAATTAATTACTTTTTTTTTTAATTAAAATATGTTACGATTATGAATAACATAAAAGTTTTTTTTGTTATTCATAATTAACTACTTTAATATTTTCAATTTTTTTATATATTATATTATATTATAGTATATAATAGTATATTATAGTATATTATATTTATATTATATTATATTATATTATATAATATTGTATTTATTTATTCATTTATTTATTATACTTGGTAAAATGGTTCATATATTAATTAAAAATTTTTTAAAAATTTTTGATTAATTAAAGAATATAAAAAAAAAAGATTGAAATTTTTTTTTATTATTCTTTAATTAAATTGAAACATATAAGATAAAAAAATTCTTTTTTCATTTATTAAGTTGTTTTTTTATTTTACTTCTACAATTTTAACTCATTTTTTTTCAATTAATATTTATTTCATTTTTTTTTATTTTTTCACCTTTTATTTAAGATACTTTTTAATTTTTTCAATATTTTTTATTTGTTATTTACTATTATTTAAGTATTAATATTTATATTTATAATTAAAATATAAGAAATTTTATAATTTTAAATGTTATAATTCATTTTAAAAAATTATAAAAATAGTAATCTCAAAAATGAAATTTGAATTATTACCATTCGCACTTTCTTGTTTAACAGCTTTTATTAAAGGTTAATATTATTATACTCTAATATTTTATTTATTTTAAAGATATATATAAATATTTTATTTGTTATTTTTATTTTTATTTTATTTTTATTTGCTATATGTTTTTATGATTATAAAATATAAATATATTAATAAATATTATGTTATCTTCTCAAATATTAATAATATTCATATAAAATAAAAATAAATTAAAATAATATAAAATATATAAATTTCATTTAGCTGAATCTTGGAAATTTAATGTTGTATCCATTAAAGGTCCTTCCTATGATATTGGTTTAAAATATAATAATAAAGTTTTAAAAATGGAACCATCCGTATTTCCTTGTAATTATTAAATATAACTGATTATATCAATAATAGACTTATTATATTAATAATACTTTTATTTTTATTATTATTAGAAAAAAAATAATAATAATATCTTATATAATACTATTACTCTTTTTTTAAAAAAAATTAATATTTATATTAATTAATCATTGTCTTATTTAGTATTTACTACTACTATTGAATCTGAATCAAGTAAGAATTATAAATATGTATTATTAGATAAAGATGGTAATGTTGTTGAAGAAGAAGAAATTAAAAGAACTTATACATCTGAAACTTCATCAATTAATGAAGTATATAACAGGTAATTAATATATATATTTACATATATATTGTATGATATTTTTTAGTTATTGTTGTTGTTTTGCTTTTGCTTTTGCTTTTTTTTTTTTTTTTTATTAATTTTATTTCTATAATCTTTATTTTTCTTTAATTACTTTTCTTTATTTTTTTTTGTTTATTTGTTTGTTCCATTTTTTATTATTTATATGTTTCTTGGTTTTCATTTTTTATTTGATATTTTAAATTTTATTTCATATTTTATATTTTTTATTATTATTATTTATTTTAAAATAAAATATATAATTATATAATTATATCTAATTTTAAAAAAAAATAATTATTTTTGAATAAATAAAGAGAAAACAAAGTTGTTGATATTCCTCCTCTTCCAAAAGTTTATGATCCTCTTTTTAAAAGTGGTACTAATAAATATCAGGAATATGATGATAATGAAATATATACATTATATGCTAAATGTGATGAATCTGAATATAATAATTTGAAATATAATCCATTTTTAAGTGATGGTGTTAAAAATGAAAATACTACTAATTGTATTATTAATTTTATTACTAAAACTAAAAATTATCAAAGAAATGCTACACTTGAATTAACTGGTTATGATAGTCGCTTATATAAAAAATTATCTTGGAAATTTAAACTTAATAAAAAAATTTTGGGTAGAAAATCACTAAAATTTAGAGCCAGTACAAATGAACCTACTTTGATGCGTGATAAATTAACTGTAGAATTATATAAATCTATTGGTGTTCCACAGCTTATAGTAGTGCTTATTCTAGAGTTATTATTAATGATGATGTTTATGGCTTATATAACATAGTAGATGTTCCAAATAAAAGATGGCTTTCTTCTGCTATTCATGGTAAAAAAAAAGCTCATACAGGTACAAGTTATAAAACTCGTGCTGGTGCTTCACTTAAATATTTAGGTGAAACTGAAAAATATTATAATAATGGTGTTTATAAAGTAATTGAAATAGATAAAAATGATCCAGAAGCTAATGGAAATAATTATTATAGACTTGCTCATTTTGCAAAAACTTATGCTGATTGGATTGATCAATATCAAAATGATCAATCACAAGCAGCAGTAGATGCTTTAGAAAAATTCTTTAATCTTGAATCAGTTCTAAGACAAATGGTAATTGAATCTCTTACTTTTTCTTATGATAATTTTTGGGCTAATAGTGGAAATTATCTTTTTTATTATAATCCTGAACAAAATAAATATCAAATAATTCCATATGATTTTGATGGTACTTTCCATGGAAGTAATAGTTCAAAACGTTTTGGTGAAGATTATCTTGAAGAACCAGAAAATTGCATAAGTTGGGCTGATCGTTCAAGACGTCATTACGATACTTATTTCGTTGGTGCTCTTTTTAATCATGATATTATTAAAAATAGATATAATGAAATTATGAAAGATACTATCAATAAAGTTTTCAATGTTGATAGTATTTCACCTCTCATTGAAAATATTAGAAATTTAATTGAAGTTGACATTGTATGGAACTTTGATTTAATTGATAAATTAGATAATAAAATTTCAGGATTTGTTAATCATTATACACTTGATGATTTTATTGGTAATATTAATTATGATAAACTTGAATATAAACCTAGTATTAATAATAATTTTGCTAATTTTGGTCTTAAACAATGGATTAAACTTAGAAGTGAACAATGTCAAATATATCTTTCTAATGTTGCAAATGATAAAATAAATAAAACTAAAACTACTATTACTATTACTAGAACTATTACTACTACTAAAAAAACTACTAATAATACGAAAACTGATACTAAGAAAATTTCTACAACAAGTAGAAAGATTATTCCAACTTCTACTGTATCTTCAAGATGTGGTCCAGAATATGGAGCTTGTGCAAAATCTGGATATTGTTGTAATAAACTTGGTTACTGTGGTAAAACAGATAAACATTGTGGTACAGGTTGTCAACCTGCATATGGTTTATGCAAATAAAATTCATATGTCACTTTTAAATATTTATATATATATATACATATTATCAGTATTTATATATTAAAATTTTCATTTTATTACATTTATTAATGTTTTAATGATAATTTGTTCATTTTGTTTTAACTATATAATCATTATATTTTCAAAAAAAAAAAAAAAAAAAAAAAAAAAAAAAAAAAAAAAAAGAAAAAACTTTTTAGAAAAATATTATATATGAATAGTATAGTTATAACTCAATACTTTATTTTTTAAAATAAACATATTATCTTATTTTATATGTGCATATATTATATATATATATATGTACTATAGATAAATTAATTTTGAAATGAAAATAAATCTATAGAATATTCTATTGTTCTATAAATATATGTTTTTTATATATAAAAATAACATTTATATGTATTAATATTTAAAATAATAAATATATTTTTTAATTAATGTTAGCAATTTACTAATTATTAATATTGATTAATAATTAGTAAATTGCTAACATTAATTAAAAATAAATTATTAATATTGATTAATAAAAATTAATCTAAAACTTTTAAATATTATAAATATATACACCATTTTAAACAATAAATAAAATAATATATATAAATAATTAATGCTTATTTTTACCTATTAATAAAAATGAAAAGTAAAAATGCAAATTTTAGCTTTTTTTTTATATTTCCTTTATATATATATGTTTAATTTTCCTTCAATATTTGGTTCTAACAAAAATAATACTAGTTCTACATAAATTATTATTAACAAAGGTTATTATTGGATTTTAGGTTTCACCAAAACTTAATTTATTTGTTTCTATTTATTACATTTCAAAAGAACTCAATATTCCTTCACTTTCTGATAAATGTGCTTTAGCTCAAGTAAGATATTTTAATATGTGGAAGAACACTTCAACTGCATTATCTCAAAGTTAGTCAATAATATTTCTACAACAAGAAAATGGACTTGGAACAAAGATCTTCTAAAGAAATTATGAACTTCTATTGGGAAAGAGACATAAACAACGATAAATCGATTAAAGCTAAAATTTATAAAATAAGCAATTTTGAAAATTCAAGAAACTACTTAAAGCTTAATCTAGAATTTCTTAAATATAGCAAAGATTTCAGATGGATACTTAGGGCAAGATGTGGATAGAAAATTGATGCTAGAGTTGCTAAAGCTGCTAAAATAGATAATATTTCTTGTCCTGATTGTTGTTAATGCTGTTTCTAAAATGATAGTTATCAAAGAATTGACTATTGGTTTATTAATTGTTTCCTACTTAAAAAGTTTCGTATTAACCATTTCTCCGATTTAGATAAAAACTTTTTTATTTTTTAGATAATCTTTTTAATTGTTTATATGTAACCAGTGATAATTCCAGTGTAGATAATAGAATTAATAATATTGTTAAGGGTTATAAAAGTAGTTTTAATAATGGAAACAATAGTATACGTGTAATATCGATATTTTAAGAAATAGAAAAAATGTTAATAGGTACCGAATTTATATTTTTTTAATTGGTGAAAGAGAATTTGGTTTTAATGAAATAACTAACAATTGTCTATATAATAAGGAATAGAAATGTTTGTATAAGTGTCAGACTGAATCTGGTACATATTCAAAATCTTCATTCTTGATACTAATAAATATCAAGAATGGAGATTTTGAATGATATCATGCCTGTTGTTTGCAAATGACAACATATATTATTCAATAAATTCAAACCCAACCTCCCCAGGAACGTCAATGCTAATAACAAAGTAGGACAGTCTAGCAGAGAAAATGCCGATCCTATTACCGACCCAAGTTTATACCTCCAGTATTATTCATTATTATCTATAATGTTTATATGGTTTTTCTTATTAGTATCTTTTTTATTATTATGTGTTTTTTTTCTGATTTATGTATATTAATATTTAAACTCAATAAAGATGATGTACAAATTGTGTGTTTATGAAAAAAAAACTTTAAATACCCAAAAACTTAATTTATAATCATGGAAATAATGTTAAGAATAATAATTTTAAACTGTTAATGAAAAAATTCATAAATCCATAAAAACGAAAAAAATTAAAATATATTTAAAAAACATTTATACATTTAAATACCTCTTAATCAAAAACATAAAATTAAAAAAAAAAAAAACAAAGAATTAATATTAAAATTCCCCTAGGATGGAGTTTTATTCATCGAATTCCTGAGGGTAATAAGCATTGCAAATTTGGATGCTATGATATTACAATTCTGATATGTGTAATATATCAAATTGGGCATTATGCGTAATAATAATGCTTTGGTTAATTTATTAGTACAGTTTACTTCAAAAAAAAAACCTATAATGATTTCTCGAAGGAAATCATTCTTTTTTTACATGGTACAATTATTGGCTTGCATACTGAGCCTTTAGTTAGACATTATACTCAGTGATAATGTTTGGAAAAATTAAGCATTATGCGCAAGGGTAATGTTTGGGAGAATTCTCAGTATTATATAAGTTTCTTTTGTCTTTCAGACAAATAAATCAAAAAAAATTTTTTAGTTATATATAAGTAATAAATATTTCAATTATTCTACAAATTAATCTATTATATGTGTAAATTACAGAAGTACTACATTTTAAGAAATACAGCGATAAATAAATTTTATGAAATAAAGCGGAATATATAAAATCAGTGAAAAATCTATATACTTACTCAATTTTTTTTAGTCCATTTCTTGTGAACTTTGGTTTACTCTCTTTTTCTTGAAGTTTGACTTAACTATTGAAGATAAATCACTGGAGATATATATGGACTTGGACGAAGATTATGAAGATAATATATATTACATGATGCTTAACGCTTTCCTCGATGGGTGTTATGCATTTGAAAAATTAAAAATTGATGTGGAATGGAGACAGTGGCATGAACTTATCAAAAGTTCATCAGAGTCTCCTGTTTCGGCTATTGTGGGTCTGTCGTATTTACTGTTATTGCCAATTGTAAATATATCCTTTAGGATTTTTCTCAATTAGTATAATAATAATAAGAACACTCCGGGCGGCTTCAAGGGCATCGACGCCAAAAAGATAAGGCATGGAATTTATTCCGAGACGGATTCAAATGACACATCATTTGTTGAATGAGAAAGGCTAAAAGTTGAACTTCTTTTCTTTTTATTTATTTAATAGTTTTAATTTGATTAATATCTGTAATAAAATTTATTATTTTCTTGTATCTTTTATTACCTGTATTTATTTTACATTTCATATATTATATAGTCTTTACTTTAATTATATATTACATATGTATGTTAAAATTTAAATTATTATTTTAAATAAAGATTAATCCTAGTCTAAAAAAAAAAAAAAAAACATGAAAGTACCAAAATTTATAAAAATTACTGAATTGATATTATTATTATTATTATTATTATTATTATTATTATTATTATTATTATTATTATTATTATTATTATTATTATTATTATTATTATTATTATTATTATTATTATTATTATTATTATTATTATTATTATTATTATTATTATTATTATTATTATTATTATTATTATTATTATTATTATTATTATTATTATTATTATTATTATTATTAAACTATTTGATGAAAATCAATTGTTAAAAAAAATGTATATATTATATTTAACCAGTTATTTCTTTTTGTATTTATGATTTTTTAAAAAAAAAAAAAAAAACATTTAACTACTTTTTTTCAAGTCTGTAATATGAAATAAATAAATAAAAAAATAAATAAATAAAAAAAATATTTATGATTCAATAATAATTATTCTAATATTTAGAAAAATTATTGTAAATAAAAAGAGAAAAAATTTTTTTTCAATTAAAGAAATTTTTACCAAAAAAAAAAAAAGTCATTTACAGTCAAAAATACATTAATATCCAATTTTATAATTTCCAGTTGAAAATATATATTTATAATTCTAGATAACCGAAAATAACTAATAACAAATAATTTTACATTAATCATGAAATCATTAATCCAATATAAAAATTATTTAATTTAATGTTCCGAACTAATTAATTAATTCTATTTTTATTTGTAGATCTATTAAATAACTCTTTACATCAATACCTTTCATTAAAATAGTTTTATTCATCAAATTTATTTTATTGTAAAAAAAAAAAAAAACATAAATTAAAAATAGAGCAATTAAAACTTTAAAAAATAATTAAATTTGTTATATTCAAACATTAATGCATCAATGTCACTCACATCACCTTTAAAAATTAACTAAATTTAATAATTTTTCCAATTACCTTAAAAAATTTATTATCCATAATTGTAAATTATATATATATATATTATTGTAATCTTTTTTACAAACTTTTGCTTCAATAGGTTATAATATTAGTAAATATTATAATTAATAAAATTTTAAATTTATTTATTTATTTATTTTATTTTATTTTATTTTATTTTATTTTTTATTTATACTTGTAATAATTAATACTAATTTTTGTTCTTTTTTTAGTAATTTCTTTTTTCATTGTGATAATTCCTGTTCCATTTTAATTAATTTTTGTTCTTTATTTAATAATTTCTGTTCTGTTCTTTTTTTTATAAATGTAAAAAAATCTCAATAATGTCAACATTATCATAATTTATTTCATAAATTGCATATGAATACCAAAATCATCAATCATTATTATTGCTACTCCTACTCAAACCATTTATATTACAACTAATTAATAAATATTAATAAATACAAAATTGAAAAAAAGAACGTATAACTATATATAGAAATTTTTAACATACATACAATAAAAAAAAAAAAAAAAAAGAAAAAAAAAATTTTTTTTTAATTAATTACCATAATTTTTTGTAAAAAAATTAATATATTATTAAGTATATTTTAATATATATAAATATATTATTAAATATATTTTAATATAAATAAATATATTATTAAGTATATTTTAATATATATATAAATAAATAAAAATTATATAAAACTAATTAATGAATAAATAAATAAATAAATTAATAAATAAATAAACAATCTAGCCGAGAATACAAAGAAAGAAAGAAAGAAAAGAAAAGAAAAAAAGAAAAAAAGAAAAAAAAAAATAAATGAAAATGGCTGTGCATTAGTTAATTAACTTTAAAGTTTTTTAACTTTGAATATTTAATTAAACTTTTTCATTTAATCTATCTTATAATACATTAACAAATTCTTTATTAAAAATTTTTCAAAGTATATTATAACAATATTACATTAAAAAACTTATTATTATGATATCATTATTTATTTATTTTTTTATTTATTTATTATTTACTATTATTTATTATTTACTATTATTTATTATTTATTGTTTATTATTATTTATTTTTATTATTATTATTATTATTATTATTATTATTTATTATTATTATTATTATTATTATTATTATTTATTATTATTATTATTATTATTATTATTATTATTATTATTTATTATTATTATTATTTATTATTATTTTATTTTTGGTATTAGTATTATTTATTTATTTATTTATTTATTTATTTATTTATTTATTTATTTATTTATTTATTTATTTATTTATTTATTTATTAACTTTATAATGATTTTCTTTTTTTGATTATATAACAATAATATTTTAAAACTTTGTTCTATTTTATAGTTATATATATTAATAAATATATAAATACTATATTCATAATATATATAGTAAATATAATATATAGTAAATATAATAAATAGCATATATTATATAGTATATATAATACATAAATATTCATTAATACATTAATACATTTATACATTAACTTTTTCTTCTGATAAGATAAATTAAAAGATTTTATTTAATAAATAAATGTTTTAATACATTATTATAAATTATTATATTATATTATATTATATTATATTATATTATATTATATTATATTATATTATATTATATAATATTATTATACTTAAAAAATACTATTTCATAATAAATTTAATATTATATAATAAAAGTATTATGCATATTCTTTACCATAGTAATAAAAACTATATTTAAAAAATAATTACTTTTTTTTTTTTTAATTAAAATATATTATGATTATGACAAAAAATTATATGTATAAATAAAGTTTTTTTTTTTTTAATTTTATTTTATTTCTAATTGTACTTTAAATTAATATAAAGTAAAAAATATATAAAAAAAAGACTTTAAAAAAAATGTTCAAAGCTACCAATATTTATATTGGCACTATTTTTTAATAAAATATTTATTAAATAATTAACTTTCATATTTTCAATTTAATTTTTTTATATATTTTATTACATTATAATATATTTTATTATATTACTTATATATATTGATTTATTTATTCATTTATTCATTTATTCATTTATTTATTATACTTGGTAAAATGGTCCATATATTAATTAATTAAAAAATATTGAAAAAATTTTAATTTATTTTTTTTTATTCTCTAATTAAAGATCGAATAAATGAAAATGATATATAAAATAAAAAAAATTCTTTTTTTTTTTTTTTTTTTTTTTTTCTTTTTTTCTTTTCTTTCTTTTTTATTTCTACAACTTTAATTCATTTTTCTTCAATTACTATTTGTTTCAATTTATTTAATTTTTTTACCATTTATTTAAGATACTTTTTAAAATTTTTTAATATATTTTTATTTGTTATTTACTATTATTTAAGTATTAATATTTATATTTACATTAAAATATAAGAAATTTAATAATTTTAAATGTTATAATTCATTTTAAAAAATTAAAAAAATAGTAATCTCAAAAATGAAATTTGAATTATTACCATTCGCACTTTCTTGTTTAACAGCTTTTATTAAAGGTTAATATTATTATATTCTAATATTCTATTTATTTTAAAGATAAATATAAATATTTTATTTGTTATTTTTATTTGTTATTTTATTTTTATTTATGATTTTATGATTATAAAATATAAAATTATGTATATGTTTCATATATAATATATTATTAAATAATATTATGTTATCTTCTCAAATATTAATAATATTAATATTCATTTAAAATAAAATAAATTAAAATAATATAAAATATATAAATTTCATTTAGCTGAATCTTGGAAATTTAATGTTGTATCCATTAAAGGACCTTCCTATGATATTGGTTTAAAATATAATAATGAAGTTTTAAAAATGGAACCATCCGAATTTCCTTGTAATTATTAAATATAACTTATTAATAATACTTTTACTTTTATTATTATTATTAGAAAAAATAATAATAATATCTAATATAATAACTAATAATCTTTTTTAAAAAAAAAAAAATTAATATTTATATTAATTAATCATTGTCTTGCTTAGTATTTACTACTACTATTGAATCTGGATCAAGTAATAATTATAAATATGTATTATTAGATAAGGATGGTAATGTTGTTGAAGAAGAAGAAAATGAAAGAACTTATACTTCTGAAACTTCATCAATTAATGAAGTATATAATAGGTAATTAATATATATTCACATATATATTGTATGATTTTTTTTTTTTAGTTATTGTTGTTGTTTTGCTTTTGCTTTTGCTTTTTTTTTTTTTTTTTATTAATTTTATTTCTATAATCTTTTTATTTTTTTTTAATTACTTTTCTTTATTTTTTTTTGTTTATTTGTTTCATTATTTTTTATTATTTATGTGTTTCTTGGTTTTCTTTTTTTATTTGATGTTTTAAATTTTATTTAATATTTTATATTTTTTATTATTATTATTTATTTTAAAATAAAATATATAATTATATAATTATATCTAATTTTAAAAAAATAATTATTTTTGAATAAATAAAGAGAAAACAAAGTTGTTGATATTCCTCCTCTTCCAAAAGTTTATGATCCTCTTTTTAAAAGTGGTACTAATAAATATCAAGAATATGATGATAGTGAAATATATACACTTTATGCTGATTGTATTGAATCTGAATATAATGATTTAAAATATGGACCATTTGTTAATAATGAAAAAACTGCTAATTGTACTGTTAACTTTATTACTAGAACTGAAACTTATCAAAGAAATGCTACACTTGAATTAATTGGCTATGATAGTCGTAAATATAAAAAATTATCTTGGAAATTTAAACTTAGTAAAAAAATTTTTGGTAGAAAAACACTTAAATTTAGAGCTGGTGCAAATGAACCTACTTTAATGCGTGATAAATTATCTGTAGAATTATATAAATCTGTTGGTGTTCCAACTTATAGTAGTGCTTATTCTAGAGTTATTATTAATGATGATGTTTATGGCTTATATAACATAGTAGACACTCTGGGTACAAATTGGCTTTCTTCTATCATTCATGGTAATGAAAAAGCTCATACAGGTACAAGTTATAAAACTTATGCTGGTGCTTCACTTGAATATTTAGGTGAAACTCAAAAAGATTATAGTATTGGTTCTTATAAATTAGATGAAATAGATGAAGATGATCCAGAAGCTAATGGAAATAATTATTATAGACTTGCTCATTTTGCAAAAACTTATGCTAATTGGATTGATCAATATCAAAATGATCAATCACAAGCAGCAGTAGATGCTTTAGAAAATTTCTTTAATCTTGAATCACTTCTTAGACAAATGGTAATTGAATCACTTACTTTTGCTTTTGATGATTTTTGGGCTAATAGTGGAAATTATGCTCTCTATTATAATCCTGAACAAAGTAAATATCAAATAATTCCATATGATTTTGATGGTACTTTCCATGGAAGTAAAAGTTCTAAACGTTTTGATAAAGATTATCTTGAAAACCCAGAAAATTGTATAAATTGGGCTGATCATGCAAGAGTTAATGAAGATAATTATTTCGTTGGTGCTCTTTTAAATCATGATATTATTAGAAATAGATATAATGTAATTATGAAAGATACTATTGATAGAGTTTTCAATGTTGATAGTATTTCACCTCTTATTGAAAATATTAGAAATTTAATTGAAGTTGACGTTGTATGGAACTTTGGTTTAATTGATGAATTAGATAATGAAATTCCAGGATATGTTAATCATTATACCCATGAAGATTTTATTGGTAATATTAATTATGATAGAGTTAAATATAATCCTAGTGTTAATCGTAATTCAGCTGATTTTGGTCTTAAACAATGGATTAAAACTAGAAGTGAAGAATGTCAAACTTATGCTGTTAATGCTATAAATGGTGAATATAATAATAAGACCACTACTACCTCTATTTCTACTACTGCTGCTACTGCTACAACCACTACTACTACTACTACTACTACTACTACTACTACTACTACTACTACTACCTCTAAATCTAATAATACTAATACAGATACTCCTACTTCTACTTCATCTATTACTACTTCTACTATTAAAAAGTATATTCCAACATCTACTGTACCTTCAAGATGTGGTCCAGAATATGGTGCTTGTGCTCGTGAAGGACAATGTTGTAGTAAATATAATTACTGTGGTACATCTGATGCTCATTGTGGTGCTGGATGCCAAAGTGAATTTGGTATTTGTAATAATAATAATACTACTACTACTACTAAAAAGACTACTACTACTACTACTACTACCAAAAAGACAACAACTACTACTACTACTAAGAAAACTTCTACAACAAGTAGAAAGATTCCAACTTCTACTGTATCTTCAAGATGTGGTCCAGAATATGGTGCTTGTGCTCGTGAAGGACAATGTTGTAGTAAATATAATTACTGTGGTACATCTGATGCTCATTGTGGTACTGGATGTCAAAGTGAATTTGGTATTTGTAATAATAATAATACTACTACCACTACTAAAAAGACTACTACTACTACTACTACTAAAAAGACTACTACTACTACTACTAAGAAAACTTCTACAACAAGTAAGAAGATTCCAACTTCTACTGTATCATCAAGATGTGGTCCAGAATATGGTGCATGTGCTCTTGAAGGACAATGTTGTAGTAAATATAATTACTGTGGTACATCTGATGCTCATTGTGGTACTGGTTGTCAAAGTGAATTTGGTATTTGTAATAATAAACCTACTACCACCACCACTAAAAAGACTACTACTACTACTAAAAAGACTACTACCACTAAAAAGACTACTACTACTACTAAAAAGACTACTACCACCACTAAAAAGACTACTACTACTACTAAAAAGACTACTACTACTAAGAAAACTTCTACAACAAGTAAAAAGATTCCAACATCTACTGTATCATCAAGATGTGGTCCAGAATATGGTGCTTGTGCTCGTGAAGGACAATGTTGTAGTAAATATAATTACTGTGGTACATCTGATGCTCATTGTGGTACAGGTTGTCAACCAGCTTATGGTCTCTGTAATTAAATTAAAACAATCATTCACTTTTGATTTATATTTATATCTATCTATATAATATATATATAAATCATAGATTAATTAATAAACATATCAAAATATATATATATATATATATATATATGTTGATATATATATATTTGATATATATTTAATATTTTAATAATATATTTTATTAATTTAATATTTATACTATTTTATATGATACAACTTTAAATTTTTTTTATTAATAAACACATTTTTTTATTTTTAAAATCACATATAGTAAAAAATTTTTTACCTATTATTTTACTAATACTTATAGTTCTTTATCAAATATTATTAATAAAAAATATCAACATAATATTTAATACTTATATAAATTATTTTTATTATTATAAAATAATTTATTTCGAAAAGAAAAAAATAAAATATATATATATTTTTCTTTTTTATTATTAGTTTTTTTTTTTAATAAATAATTTAATCAATTCTTTATATTTATTAAAAAAATAAAAAATATAATAAAAAATAAAGGAAAAAAATAACATAAAAAAAAATAATAAAAAATTATATTTATTTATACATTTATTATACTATAATTAATATAATAGCAAAGTTTTTTTTTTTTTTATTTTTTTATTTTTTAAAGTATTAAAAATTATTTTTACTTTAACAAATAATAATATATATATATATTAATAAATAACTATATAGATAATACATATAAGAAAAGAAAAAAATTAAAGTTACAATAATTAAATTTTCTTATGTTAATTCATATAAAAGAGAATAAGATTTTTTTTTATAAATAAATGTTATATAAAACCAGATATTTTTATACAAGTACACCTCATTTTTAATTGTGATTAATAAATTAGTAGACATTATTAAAATAATACTATATTTATTTGCCTATACAATATATATATATATTATGTTTTTTATTTATTTATTTATTTATTTATTTATTTATTTATTTATTTATTTATTTATTTATTTATTTATTTATTTATTTATTTATTTATTTATTTATTTATTTATTTATTTATTTATTTATTTATTTATTTATTTATTTATTTATTTATTTATCTAATTATTCTTTAAATAATATATTTATAAAGAATAATTCTTCCAAAAATGATCCTTCCAAAAATGACAATGCAATGCTAAATAACACAATATAGAACAACCTAAAAAGGCAACTTCCATTCAAAAATGATATTGCGTAATTTAATTTACTTTTTAAATTCATTATTATTAACTTACTTTCTAAGATTATTCTTTCGTATGTATCACAAAAAAAAATTTTTTTCCTTGTTAATAAAACCAAATAATTATATAATATATAATTATATATATTTATATATTTTTAACATCATCATTTTTTGTGGTATGTATTTGAAATACTATATTATATATTAATAATTCAATAAATACAATATATAAATATGTGTTATAAAAAAAAAAATTAAATGTATATATAAAAATAATTAAATATATATTTTTTTATATATATTTTTATTTTTATTTTTTTTTATTTTTATTTATTTTTTTAATTTTATTGAATAAATATAAATTATCGAAATTAAATATTATTATTATCTTTCTATTATTATTTAATAAAAAAAAAAAACAAGAATAATAAATTTTATGTAGAATGTATGATAAAAGATAAAAGATAATTTTATTATATATTATTATATATATAATTTTTTTCTTTTTTGTTTTTTCTTTTTTGTCTTTATTTTTATTTTTATTTTTATTTTTTTTTGTTTTGTTTTTTTTGTTTTGTTTTGTTTTTTGTTTTGTTTTTTTTGTTTTGTTTTGTTTTTTGTTTTGTTTTGTTTTTCTTTTTTTGTTTTTTTGTTTTTTTCTATTTTATTTTATTTCGTTTTTGCTTTTATTCTTGTTTTTGTTTTTTCGTTTTTTTTTTTTTTTTTTTTTTTATACTATAAATTGCTTCAATTTATTTGAGATTTCGATTATTAAATAACTAATATAATTTTTTTTTTTTTTTTCTATTTCAATAAAATATCTTAAAAAAAAAAAAAAATAACTATTATTTAAAATAATTTATTTTTTTTTTTCTGTCATTTATTTATATATTTATATATTTATTTATGATAAATAAATCATATATATATATTTGTTATATAATAATAATAATAATAATATCAATATTATTAGTTATTATTATTATTTATTATTACTTATGATTATTATTATTTATTATTTATTATTTATTATTTATTATTTATTTATCTTTTTTTTTTCAAGTAAAAAAAAATATTTTATTTTAATTATTTATAAATTTATTAAGATTATTATAACTATTATTATAACTATTATTATTTTTAATCATCATTTTTTTAATTATTTATGTCTTTTTTTTTCACTTATTACTTCCTTTTATATTTATATATTTATATTTATATTTATATTTATATTTATATTTATATTTATATTTATATTTATATTTAATTATATATAATTTAATTATTTAGAATTTAATTATTATATTTATTTATTTATTATTTATTTATTTATTTATTTATTTATTTTTTTTTTATTATTATTATTATTATTATTATTATTATAATTATTAAGATTTAGTTCTTAATTGTTCTTCAATAGCCATACGAAGATCTTCTGAAAAAGTATTTATTAAAAGATGATATTGCTTTTTTAATTTTTGATATTGTTCCTTTGTAGGTAAAATTAAATCATCCATAGAAGTTAAATTTTCATAAAAACGTGTAGATTTTGGTGTAGGACAAGAAAGTGGAATAGGTAATACTATATGACGATGACGACTTTTCCTTTTTTTAAATTTTTCAATTTCAGGATTTTTAAATATACGTCGTATTAATTCTTCTCTATCATACGTTTTTACTATTTCATGATCATTTAAATCATTTAAAGTCGCTTCTTCTGCTAATGATCCTGTTCCAGATGTTTTATTATTGGATTTTGATGTATTTTTTCCTTTTATTGATATAGGTTTAGTACGTTTTGTTATCGATGTTGTCGTCTTAGATGTCGTTGTTGTTGTTGTTGTTGTTGTTGTATTAACATTATTAGTATTAATAGTAGTATTGACTATATTATTATTATTATCTATGTTATTATTATTAATGATGGTATTTTGGGTATCATGATTGGAAGAAATAGAAGATCCATCATCGGAGGTTATAACTTGACTTAAACTTGTTTTTGAAGTATTAGGGGTAGATTCCATAGAACCTGAAAAAGTTCTTCTCATTTGATAAAATCCTGTTGAAGAAGTGGAAGAATTTGGATTTAAATCATGACCATGATTATTATTAGTATTAGTATTTGGTCGTTCTTGATCATGAATAGTATTACCGTTATTATTATTACTATTATGATTTGATTTATTTGAAGAATTATGAATAGAAAAACTAGTTAAATCAACATCTTTTTCAGCAAATAATCCTTCATAATGATAAATTTCATCACGATAACGCATAAGTAATTCAATAATTTCTAATAATTTCGGTGTTTTTACATTAACGTCCTTATTTCTTGATCTATCCATAGAAGATGTATCAAATGTATTACTATTATTAAATCCTCTTGTTTTCAATATATCAGGACTTTTTACTTTAATATCATGATTATTAATTGAATTAAGTTTTCTTGTATTAACATTTAAGGAAGAAGAAGAAGAAAAAGATTCTTCGGATTTTCCAGATTTTATTTGTTGTGATGGTAGTGATTTTGATTTTGATTGAGGTTGAGAATGAGATTGAATTAATTGTTTTTGTTGTAATTGTGATTGTGATTGTGATTGTGATTTTGAGGATAATTTTGTATTAGTAGTAGAAGATGACGCTATTGTACTAGTTGATCCTGTTGATGAAAGTGAAGTCGTGATAATATTTGATTTATTATTATTATTATTATTATTATTATTATTGGTATTATTATTATTATTGTTATTGGTATTTATATTGGTATTATTACTATTAGTATTATTGGTACTATTAGTATTGGTATTATTATTATTATTATTATTATTATTATTATTAGAATTATTAGAATTAGAATTAGAATTGGTAGTATTCGTATTATAAAAACGTGTACTACCCGTTTTTATCCAATAACGAAGATCACCTTCACACATAACATAGAAATAACGACGACGCCATTCACGAAAAGCATTACATACTCGTAGAAGGAACCATAAAGAAAAATTAGGTGATTTTATAAAAAGACGATAGAATTCTATAAGAGTACGTTTACATTTAAGTGGGAAAATAGGAGCAGTTTCATTTATAATTTTTAAAAAAGTTTCAATATTAAAATTTTCAATTTGAGGTGAAAAACGTAAATCTGAAAATTTCATAAGTCGTACGTTATATATAACTTCCTTATCAAAATAATAATCTAATGGTTGTAAAAATTTTTCTGATAATTCTACAAAATGTCTTCTAAACATATTATTAATTATATCTAAAGAATAACCCATTAATGCTGCTTCTGTAATTTTCTTTATAACTAATTTATCCTTATGGAAATAAGATTTATGTTTAGTCGTGATTTTTTCCACACATTCAATATTTGTTTTGCCTGGAGGTGTTGGTTGAACAGATGATGGCATAGCTGGTTTTGTATCATTATCATTGACTAAATTACTAGAAGATCCAGCTGGAGTTAATGAAGTGACCTCTTGAATTGATGAAGTGGAGGAATTTGCTGTCGTAGAATTCATCACTATACCTTCTTTAGATAATCTTTGATTTTGATGAGTAGTAATGGCTGTTGAAGTAGAGGAAGATGAAGATGTTAATGCTTCATTACTCTTTTTAAGGGTAAGTGATGAAAAAAAGGAAGTATATTTTGAAGTTGAAGAAGTAGTATTCTTATTATTATTTTCTTCTGATATTAAAGAAGTTATATCATGACTACTAGAATGTTTAATATGATTAGTAGAGGTAGAAGATGATGTAGTTGACGAAGAACCATTTAATAATGATGACCAATTAAATCCTGAAAATCCACTATTACTACCACCTCTATTCGATGTAGAATTATTATTATTACTGCTATTAGTAGTAGAATTTACATTTAGACTAGTATCAGTATTATTGTTATTGTTATTATTATTATTATTATTAGTAGTAGTAGTAGTAGTAGTAGTAGTTGTAGTAGTAATGGTTTTACTGGTATTAGATTTATTTGTATAGGTATTAGCATTAGCATTAACATTAATATTTGAAGATGAAGAAGAAGGAGCAGCTTTTGTCGATAGAGAATTTATACCCTTCTTATTCATTGAGGATGGTATAATAGATGAATTATTATTATTATTATTATTATTATTAACATCTAAATTAGAATATGAAGATGAAGCTGTAGAAGCTAAATTATTTAAACTTGAAGAAGATCCAAGATTTGGGAAAAGACTAGCAATATTTTTAAGTGAAGATGATGTAGACATATCACTTTTAGTTGAAGGCAAAAGTGATGTCCAAAGAGAAGAAACAATGCTTTGACTTTCTCTTTGTATAGGTTTACCAACACCTACAGGTTGTTGAGCCGTTTTATCATTATTAATCATTGAATTATTACAAGGTTTACGTTGAACATAAACAATATTTGTCCAATGATTAAGAGCCTTACTGAAAACAGGATTAGTAGTACCTACAATAACATTCGGTAATGTAGATTCCTTTTTCACAATATTTTTGAAATCAGAATCTTGTATAGTGAAATATGGACGAAAATCACCACCATACGGTACAGGTTTAATTAATTCTATAAATGAATATACAGTTTCACTACAACTTCTAGGGGTATCACCTAATACTAAAATTGGTTCACCTAAAATCATCATTTCCCAAACTTGCCAAGCATCTTCTATAGATTGACGAAATATTTCATAAATCCTACCTGGACATACTGGTATTTCTTGATGTATAATTGTTTTTGATATTTTATCTTGTGAACTAAATAAATATAAATATGTTTTAAATTTATTTATATTATATATAAAAAAAAATAATTATATTAATATATATTATATAAATGAAATGAAAATAAAATGAAAATAAAATAAAAAGAAAAAAAAAGAAAAAAAAAAAATTTACTTCATATTTTGTGAATTAGTATTGGTATTAAAAAATTGAGGATAATGATTAGCTGGTGCAAATATGATAGGATAAATACTTTTAAAGAAAGGGAAAGAAAGTACCATATTAGGTGGAGTTTGTTTCACTGAATTTGAACGAATAAAGAAATAACGATCATTTAAAATACTTGGAGGATTAGGCCATTTATTGATAAAAGCGATAGCCATTTTAAATATTTTTTGACGTTTTTGAATTAAAATTTGATCAGCTGTAGTTTTACCAATTTTTAATGAACTAAAATAAAGTAAACCTAATTTTTCTACAATTTTCATAAATAACCCTTTGAAAGGATGAGGCGATAAAAGAACAAATGATTTCTGGAAATAACCTCTTTTATTGGTTGGGTCTTTTTGTTGTCTAAAGAAAACATAACCATATATATAACCATCCATATCAATTTTTAAATCTTTTTGATATTTTTCTGGATTATTTAATTGTTTATTAAAACGTTGATCTTCCTTTTTCATAAGAGCTACAGGTGAAAAATGATGTTGATGATGATAAAGTTTTTCAGTACTAGGTCCAGATTTCATTCTAAAACAAAAAATGGAATTTCCTTTATGTGAAGAAGAATTTGAATCTGGAAATGCTGAAAAACTAACATTTTTCTTTTCTTCTTCTGTTAAATCTGTTGGAGGATAAACATATTCTAATGCTTGTCCTACTTCTAAATCAAAATTTACTATACAAAAGCATAATACCCAACGATGAAAGTCATCTAATTCCTTATCTGTTAACACATCTTTTTTCAATGTCAATTTCTTTTGTTTATCTTTTTTTGATATTTTTTCTTTATCTCCTTCTTTATTTATATCATCTATAAAAAATTATTTTTTTTTTGTTTTTTGTTTTATTTTTGTTTCGTTTTGTTTTGTTTTTTAATATTTATAAACAAATAAAAAAAAATTGTATATATAAAATAATATTATGATATATAATATAATATAAATAATAAAATAATAAAAAAAATTAAATAAAAATAAATTAAATTAAATTAAAAATGGTTAATAAAAAATATAAATATATTAATATTTAAAATATCAAAATAATAATAATAATAATAATAATAATAATAATAATATAACCATTCTTTTGATATAAAATATGAAAAAAAAAAAAAAAAAAAATATATATATATATATATATATTTGTTCCTTTATCATTTTGTTTCAATATTTATTTTTATTTTTTATTTTTTATTTTTTTCTTTTCTTACCTTTAGTATTTTTATCTTTATCCTCTTTTTCTATATCATTACTTTCTGATTGAGGAGTAGTAATAATCACTGAAGGTGAAGATATTTTTTCATTATTTTGATTCATTGATATTTTAGAAGAATTTAAAGATTCAAGAGATTTTGAATCAAAAGGTGAATTAACTAAACTAGAAGCAGATATTGGTGAAAAAGATGAAGATTCATAACCAGATAAATTATCTAAACAATCTACACTACCCAAAGATGTAGATTCATTTTGATGTGAATGTATAGATTTTGTTAATTCATTATATAAAAGTGAAGAATAAGAACCAGTTATTCCTTTTAATTCCTTTGGAATTAACTCACTATTTTTTGTTATTATTTTAGGATATTTATTTTCTTTATCATTATGAACTATATTATTATCATTTTTATTATTAGTATCACTATTATTTCGACTGTTATTATTATTTTGGTCAGTATTTTTTGTCTTAAAAGCTTCAATTTCATTACTTATTATATTCATTTTTTTATTTGAAACATCATTTATTTCATTATTATGTTGATTATCATAAAATAAAGTACTTGAATCATCCAATGAAAACATTACTTCTGGATGATCCGATTGTTGATTATTATCACTATTATTATTATTATTGTTATTGTTATTGTTATCAGAATTTAAGTCAACTTCATAACTAGATAAAGAATTTAAATCATCATTGAAACTAAAATCATTGTCATTATCCATACTACTTTCATTAGTATCTTCTATGTTATTAATATTTCCTGTTGAAAAATTTTTTTCTATTTTCATTTTCAAATAATCATTTCTTAGGCTTTCAGCTTTTAATGTAATTTTATTGGATTTTTCTGTTTTAGGTACTTCCATTTTTTTTAATAATATTATTATTTTATTTTGTTTATTTTATTTTATTTTGCTTTGTTTTGTTTTGTTGTGTTATTTTATTTTATTTTACTTTATTTTATTTTATTCAACAAATAACTTTTATATTTTCTATAAAGTATATTTGATTATTAATATTATAATAAATAAATAAATAAATAAATAAATTAATAAATTAATTAATTTTACTGCTATTGTATTATTTACAATAATTTGTGAATTATATATATTTTTTTTTATCTTTTGAAGTTAATATAATAATTTAATTGTGATGGAAAATAATGAATATATGATATCTTTTTTTTTTTTTCTTTGTTTTTTGTTTTTTATTATTATTATTATTTGATATATATAATACACTTCCTTTGTTTTTGTTTTTTCTTTTTTGTTTTCTGAAAATTTTAAAAATTGACTCTCCCTGTATTATATAAATACAATAATATTAGAAATATATATATATATTATTATTATCTTTTTTTTTAATATTTTTTTTTAGTTGGATAATCACTACAATTATTTTTATATTAAATATACTTTTAAGGTGAAATATGCAACATATATAAGCTTTATAAAAATATAATTCAATAATGGTTTTATATTATATATAATTTCTTTACTCAATATTTCTTTACTCAGTATTTGTTTCTGCTTTTTTTTAGAATTTAGAATATATTAAAAGATTTTTATAATAAAATATTATAAGCTCATTTATATATATTCTTAAATATACATTTGAAGTTGTTGTTGCTTTTTCTCCTATATGTGTTATAATAGATAAATTGAGTATTATATATTGTAATATTGAACAATATATTCTTTTGATATCTATATATATTTCCTAATAATAAAGAAGATAAAAAAATAATAAATAATAAAAAAATAATAATTTAATTATTAATTTATAAGAAATAAATTTTGTGTATGCTAATTAATATATATTATTTTACTTTACTTAGCTAAAAACAATCTTAAAATTATATATTATTTATTAAATATTATTACTATTTCTTTATTAATGCTAATTTTTTATTTGTTTGTTTTTTAATTGCCTTTTATTATTTATTAATATAACTTTATTTTATTTTTTTCTTTTTAGATATTATTATATAAATATATAACTATTTCATATTTATTTTAAAATCTAATATCTTTTTAAAATAAAATAATGGAGCTTGTTTTTTCGAACATTTCATTTTATTTATTCATTAATATTTAATATCACATGAATTTAGTTTATATCATTCTAATTATTACTATTATTATAGTATATTGACATTATTTTCTATTGCTTTTTAGAATTTATATATTTAATGAATTAAATGCAAAATCATATTTATAGAAAGAAAAATAAAAAAAAAAAAAAAAAAGATAAGGAAGAATTTTATTTCTGTATTTGTTTTACCTATATATAATTTTAAATTATTGAATTTTATTATTATAAATAGTTAATAATTACCTCTTATAATTTGTTTTACAATCAAAATATTTCAATATTAATTTATTTATAGTCGCAACTATTCTAATGGTTTTCAACTTATTTTTTATTAATTATTATATTAAATTAAAACAAAGAATTAAAAAGAATTTTGGAGTCCTATAAAAATATTATATAAAAAAGGTAAAAAAAAAAAAAAATATTTTATTTCTAATATTTAAATTATTGATTATCAAATTTAATAATTATAATATTAATAATAATTTAATATATCTTAAAAAAAAAAATTTTTTTTCCTGTTTTTTGTTGTTTTTCAATTTATAAATCTTATTTAATATACTAAAATAATTAATAAATAATATTAATATAAATAAATAAATGATTAGATAAATAATAATTAATATTTTATATATATTATTTTATTTATTATTATTTATTATGATTAATTATTATTATTTATTAATTTCATGTCATTGTTGTATCAAACATATAAAAAAAAACAACTTTATTTTTTTTTTAATTTTATTTATTAATACATTAAATACTTTATTTACGTTTACACTTACATTTCCTGTATTTTTTATTCTTTTTCATCTCATCTTAATTAGATTTATTATTATTATTGTTATTATTATTATTATTATTATTATTATTGTTATTATTAATATTATTATTATTTATTTATTATTATTATTATTATTATTTATTAATTATTATTACTTATTATTATTATTATATAAAAATTAAATTATTAAGAAAAAGTTTAAAAAAATTTTTTTTTTATAATTGAATATATTATAAAATAAACTTTATTATTAAATTTTGTTTTTTTGATTTATTACAAACATTACTATATAAATATGGTAAGCTTACCATCTTTCATTTAATTGGAAGCTTCAAATAATTTATTTATTATATACCACGTATAATAAAGAAATACATATATTATTGTAATATTATATTACAATAGATTCAAAATATATTTAAATTATATATAAACTTACATTACCAAAAGATTTCTCAAAAATAAAATAAATAAATAAATAAATAAGAAAAATAATATAATAGAATAATAATAAATAATATAATAAAATATATAAAATAATATATAATAAATTTAATATTTAAAATATTCCATATTGAGTAATATATCATTTTTAATTTATAAATTGATAAAATGACCGTTATTAATATATTACGTCAATAATTTGATTCATTTTAATATAAAAATTTTTTTTATAAACAAAAAAAAAATAAATCTCTTGATTTATATTTAAAACTTCAAATACATTATTTTTTAATATAAAACATATATAAAATAAAAAAATAAACTATATAAATTATATATAGTAAATAAATAATATTAGATTAACTAGTATTATATATAATTTAATTTATATACCATTTATATCATTCTAAATATCATTTTTTATATGTTTCTTGTTCTTTAAGTTTAATTTATATATATTTATATCATTAAATTTCATTTATAATATATGAATTTATAATTTTTTATTCTTTATTCTTTTATTTAATGATTAATATGAATGAAGCCATTAATGAACTATATAAATATAATTATTATCAATTTTATTTTATATTTATTAATGTATTATATTTTATAACGAAAAAATAATATATATGCAATGCATATTAGTTACAAATTTATCATTTATTGAATGCATTAATTTATATGAAATTTTGAATATAAAAAACAGCAACAACGATACTAAAAATAATATCTCTTCAGTCATCAAATTAAAATAAAGCTCGTGAGTTTATATATCAAAGGCCTGTGTAATACTAATATTAAAGAATTAGTATCATGGTTGAATCGCTTTTCGTTTGAAAAAAAGCTGAATGATAAAACACAAATGTGATCGTCTGAATTATGAGCTTGAACATCAAATCTTTTGTCGTAAGTATTGTTTGTACTAATTTACAAAATTTTCCATTTGAGATGGAACGGTTAGCAAATTTAGATTAGTTGAACTTCTATGGTAACATTTCTGATATCAAAAATAGAGAAGTTAATGATATTAATAATAATAGATTAACAAGTCTAACTAACTACCAAAAGTCGAAAAGCTAACGTATTTTCCAGAAACAGGTTAACTATTTTGCTTAGAGGAATAAATAACTTAACGAATTTAAAATATCTTAATCTTAGTTTCAATCAAATGACCACATTACTGCCTGAGATTAATATGGAAAATAATTTCACTATACTACCACCTGAAATCGATAATATAATAAATTTGAAGAAATTAAAATCTCAATTTCATGAAAGATGAGAATTTATAGACAGAAGTATAAAATTTACTGAATTTTGAAAACATAGAACTTAATAGTAACTTGTTGATACTTCAATTCATAAATTTCAACTAATATGATATTGATGATAAATACGACCATGATTATGATATTGTATTGAAATAATTTCGAATGAAGTAGAGAAATTAAACCTTAGCCATAAATATATGACCCATCTACACCTTTAAATTTAATAATGTTCAAAATTTTAATAAAATTTAACATCAGTAGCAACGAATTGACTAAATATCCAATGCATTTAAATAAAATGAAATAATTACAAGAAATTAATGTCAGTGAAAGAAAAAAAAGTCAACACAATCGAAAAGACTTCTGACATTATTTTGGAATTATTAGAACTAGAAAAGATAATTTTTTCAGAAAAAAGTCAAAAGGGAAAATATACTAAGATGAATTCATAAAAATAAAAGAAATAAAGGATTAAAAGATTAAAAAGATTAATCTTGAACTAAGAAAAATTCAGGACAAAGTGGCAATAAAATATTTGCTTTTTTTGTATTAAAAAAAAGCAAGTAAAGATTTGAAAGAAATAGCAAAACAGGATCAAGATACTCTTTTGTAAAAGAACATTTTATGGAAAATCTAATAACCATAGGCAACAAGTTTAACAACATATAAAATTCAATAACAAAGAATAAATGAAACGTAAAAGCTTATAAAAAAAAGGACAGTTTCTCTTTTCTTGGAATTATATTTTAATACATAATAAATAATTAAATTACTAAAAGAAAATAGGAAATTTAACCAATTTAACAATATTAGAACTTAAATGATAATGAATTAAATGAAATATCAAAAATACGAATAAATATATATTGTTTGCTTAATTTATACATCAAAAAGAAATTTTTATATTTACTTCTAAAATATGAAAGGAATGGATTTAACAGAACATTTATTACTTTATATTCATTTTAACTCTTTTAATATTTTTTTCAAAATTTTGATTATTTGTTATTATTATTATTTATTGTCATAAATTATATTTATAAAACAAAATTCTTTACTTGAAATGGAAAAAGAAGATATGTTAAGAATAAATAATTAAATACTGATTATAATATCATAAATTATGCTTTTTTATATTTATTAATATTATATAATATGTAGTACAAAAATAAAAAATATATATTATATATATGAACATAAATCAAATTCAATTAATGGTCTTATAATATCATGGGAAAAACTATACAGATTTAAATTCAAATCCTTAGGAAATAAATAAATAAAAAATTTAAAAAAAAAAAAAAGAAGGCATATATAATCACAAAAAATAAATATTATTAATTAAAACATTATTTAAACTCAATTAAATTTTTTTTTTATTATATATATATTATTATTATTGTTTTTTTATTATTATTTATTATTTATTATACATCATATTTTTATAATATTTAATTATTTCGTTATAATAAGTAAAATATAAACATGTGTATGTATATAATTTGTTATTATAATTATTCATTATGTAGACACACGGTTAATTTTATACAATAATATATAAATAATTAATATTATTATGGTATTAATAAATTATTACTTAAACAAGTTTCATTTATATTGCTATTAATGAATCATTTATAATACATAACATAATTAAAATTATGTTATGTTATAATATATATTGTAATTTTATATTTTTAAATATTTATTATTATATCAATATTATAGAATAATATGTTATAAATATATTATTACTAATACATAGTTTTCAATTATCTTAATATTACTTCTTTTATAGCATATATATATGTTATACAAAAATCTTTTATCAATCTAAACCTAACCTTATTAATATGTATTAATATATATTAATATTAATTTATTATAATTGATCAATTATATTACAAATGGACTTTACGAAATAATCATTCATTATATTACAAACCATTTATAAAAATAAATATAATATAAAACACATAGAAATGAAAAAATATATTCAATAAAGATTCTGATTATAAAATATAATTAATGAATAAACATTTATTAAGATATATTCCATTTTAAAAACTAATAGTAAAATTAATCCCAAAATTGATTCAGTAATATATATTAAATAAAAATTATAATTATATGAAAACTTGTATATTTTGTTATACAATACAATATATTAAAGTTTAAATAAATTTTTATATATACATACTTTTATAATTTATAATTTTTATAATATGTATAATTAATAATGTTTCTTATTTTGTATCAATTAATTTTTATAAATGCGTATTTATTTTTATATTTCAAATTTAATTATGAGATAGTTTTTATAAATATAATTATGTTACAATTTTAAAAAAATATTTCAATTTTGAAGGGGTATTATTAATATATTTTTTATCAATTATTAATCAATATAGAAGTTTTTATTCTTAATATTTTAAAAAAGTTTTTTTTTTTTTTTTTTTTTCTCTCTTTTTATTTAAGTTTTATAAGTTTTAATTAGTCTTTTTAACTTCAATATTTAATAAAGATTGCCGTTTTTTTTTTTTTTTTTTTCATTATTAAATATAATTTATTTCTAATCATTTTTTATTAGATTTTATAAATTTTAATTAGTCTTTTTAACTTCAATAATGAATAATATTACCGTTTTTTCTTTCATTATTAAATATAATTTATTTCTAATTATTTTTTATTAGATTTTAAAAATTTTAATTAGTCTTTTTAACTTCAATAATGAATAATATTGCCGTTTTTTCTTTCATTATTAAATATAATTAATTTCTAATCAGTTTTTATTAAGATTTTATAAATTTTAATTAGTCTTTTTAACTTCAATAATGAATAATATTGCCGTTTTTTCTTTCATTATTAAATATAATTAATTTCTAATCAGTTTTTATTAAGATTTTATAAATTTTAATTAGTCTTTTTAACTTCAATAATGAATAATATTGCCGTTTTTTCTTTCATTATTAATTATATTTTTTTTTTTCTAATCACTTTTTTTATTTTTATTACTTTTAATTGAAAAAAAAAAGTATGAAAAAAATAATTTTATTTATAAATAAGATATTTTCAATATAATACTATATATATAATTATTAGTTGAACTTTTCATTTTGATGTTATTTGATGTTACATTTTTAAATATTATTGTAGTGAAATTCAATAGTTTTTGAATAAACTAAAAAAATACGTTAATAATTATTATTTATTTTTATAAATTTATTTGTTCAATAATAAATAATCTTTATGTTTTAACTTATTTTATAAAAAAAAAAAAAAAATAAATTTTATGGCTGTTCATAACTATAAATTATTTTTCATATATTAGCTATATAACTTTAAAATAATATGATGAAAAATGTTATTTAATATATTATCTGAATTAATTCATAAATATTAATTTATTGATATACAATTTGATAAATTAATATTTTTTTTATTTCTTTTTTATATTTTTATTTTTTTTATTTTTTACTTTTTTATTTTTTATATTTTATGTTTTATTTTTTATGTTTTATTTTTTATTTATGTTTTAATTAAAATCATAATTATTATTACAACAGGAAATAGATAATGATGAAAACAGTACTATATCTATTATATATTAATATAAAAATATAATAATACTTATATGGAATTGAGTTTTATTATTTTTATTTAATCAACTAATGTAACGTTTATTTATTATTTTTTATTTCAATAGATATGGCTTATTTTTGTTATTATATTTGAACTAATTAAATCTTTTTTAATACTTTTTTTATATTAATAAAATATTTATAGGAAAAAATAATTTTTTTGATATTATTTTTTATTGATTTATAATAATATATTATAATTTGATACATCTTTTTTATTATTATTTAAATAAAATAAAAAGAAAATAATCTTTAATTCAGTATAATTCAATGTATAATTAAAAAATTGAATAATAATAATAATAATAAAATAAAAACAATAAAAGAATAGTTCTATATAAATTCTTAAATATTTTTTAGTATTAATTTGATTATTAGTAAAAAAAAAAATTCAATTATTTATCTTTAATCAGTTTACTATTAAATTATTATAGTATTATAATATTTGGGAATAAAAATGTTAATATATTAAATATTAATTTTCATAACTTTTTTTAATAATACATACAATTTATTATTTATGATTTATGATCAAATTATCAGATAATTGTGTAAAAAAAAAAAAATAAAAATAAAAAAGGAAATAGTGGAGATTTGTTTTAAAAAGAATGAATTACAAATTTTTAGAATTATTAAAACTCATTAGGAAAATTTCCATGGATATTTTTAATTAAATAATGATTAATAATATATATATATTGGTAATTTTATATATAATAGTAATTATAAGATTTTAATCATTTATTATATAAAATTAAATTGAATATATTTTATTAATAATATATTTTAGATTTATAGTTTATTATTGAAAAGTCAAATATTATAATATTCCATTAAATTATTATTACAAATGAAAGAGTCATCATATTTTAAAAGATTAATTAATTTTAATATTAATTTATTTGGTATTGTTTTTCTTCAGTCTGTTAAAATAAGTACTTATTTTATTTTTAATATTTTTTCCTATTTTTTTTTTTTACTTTGTCTTAATCTTATTTTAGGAGTATAAGAATATCAATTCGATCAATTTTATTAAATATTTTAAATTCAATTGTACTACCTTTTATTTTATTAATTAAAAAAAGCTTAAAAAGTTTAATTATATTTTAATTCATATTTTAAATCAATTAATATATATAA
The DNA here is from genome assembly GCA_002104895.1 of Anaeromyces robustus. Lineage (NCBI taxonomy): Eukaryota > Fungi > Neocallimastigomycota > Neocallimastigomycetes > Neocallimastigales > Neocallimastigaceae > Anaeromyces > Anaeromyces robustus. The sequence continues at coordinate 8,070 of MCFG01000433.1, read as the reverse complement.
TAATATTTTAAAATATCTCAATTAAAAATTTTATTTTTTTATTATATATATTTTTACTATGAAAAAGAATTTCTCTTTACATTTATTTGTATTTTCTTCTATAAATTTTATATAATTATAAAAAATAAAAATGAAAATAATTAATAAATAAATAGTTATTACACGTAAAAAATTAAATAAGATATATAAAATAAATATATATTTTATTTAATAAATTTAAATATAAATATTATTTACATTAATTACAATAATTATATTTATATAATCTTAAAATTTTGAAGCACCACCACCAAGTTTTAATTTTATAATATGAATATTTTAAGTAGAATATAAGAATGGCATTTTTAAAACTATTATTATTATTTACATTAAAATAAAAATAAAAATTAGAAATAATTATAAGTATATTGTTACAACTTCATTTTATTTTAATCATTATACTGTAATTTATTTAATATACAACTACTTTTATTTTATTATTATTATTATATTATTTCCATTATATTTATTTATGAAAGAGAAATAATAATAAAAAATACTTAGTATATTCATTTCCAATAATAATGTAATAATAATAATTTTTATAAATGTTTTTCATTATATATATATATAATTTAATTTAGTAATATTTATTATATTTATTTAATACATAGACACATATATATAAATAGTTATATACATTTTTTATTCTAATTAAATGAATTTCTCTATATATGTCTTTATAATGATATTTAACATTCAAAATATAAAAATTAATTTATTAATTATCATATTATCTTTAATTTTTAATAAATATAAAAGGCAATACATTATAATAAGATTTAATAATATTGTAAATGAAACCTTTAATCAATAGATAATATAATTTTATTATTATCGTTTTATATGCTTATATTCTTAAATATTATGTACTTTTGAGCTATTTGATTAATTAATTATTCTTTTAAGAAGAGATAATAATAAAACATTACTATTATTTAAAGTTTATACATAATATTTAATTTATTTTTTTTTTTTTTTTTTTTTTTCATTTATTACTATATACAGTAAGATTAATGTTTTTATTATACATAATTAAAATTTATAAAATAATAAATAATAAAAATAAATATAAAAAAAAACTAAAAATAAATAAATATAAAAATAAATAAATAAATAATATCAATTAAATAAAACATTTATATTTTGGTATTAAATATCATCATATATTTATTATACTATTTATTAAAATAATTGTTATAACTATTCTATAGTATTAATTAATAATTTTTCTTTTACATTTATATAGATTTTATTTTTATATTTATAATGATTCATTAATCGTTTAGTTTTTCAATTAATAAATATGAATATAGCATTTATTTTTTAATTTATACAGTAAAACCTGTAATCTTAAGATGATTATGATTATTATAAATCATATTCATCAGCATCATAAATTTCTATATGTAAATCAAGCATTTTTTAACTATGATTTTTCATTTTTTTTTTTTTTTTAGTAAACTTATGGTTAAATAAACTTTTTAAATTGATTTAAAATTTATTATTATTATATATATGATAAAATAATCATTTATTAATTATTAGTTATTAGTTAATAATTATTATATATTATTTATTATAATATATAATATATTATTATATATAAATTATTATATAAATTTTTATTTAATATTAATATATTCAATATATAATTTAATAAGAAAAACCGTGTTACAACATATATCAACTTTAATATTTAATATATTATTAATATTATTACAATATTATTCAATAAATATATTTACATATATAACAATATATTAATAGTAGAAAATAAATATATTTAGGTTACAAAAAATAGTTAATTATAAAAAAATATAAAAAAATAACGAAAATAAAATATTTTTAAAAAAGTCAATTTTTTCAATTTAATTTATATATATATGATTATAAATGTTTTAATATATTAATATATAATTAAGTTTTTAATATAATATAATAATATATTCCATTTAATTATAGATTATTGTTTATATATTTTATTATACTATTAAAATAATTTTAATTTATTCTATAATACATTCAAACGAATAAAATGTAATATAATATACAATATATAATTTAATTTATAATATATTGAATGTAATTTATTTTAATATATTATTAATTAGTTTTATAAACTGAAATAAATATTAAATAATATAAAATGCTAATAAAATCCTTTTTCACATTTTTTACTTTTTACTTTTTTTAAATTATTCTTTTACATTTTTTAATTTCTTTTAATAGTTATGCTTAATCTTTTTTTATGATAGGAAAAAAAAAAGAGAAATATAAAAAAGAAGAAATAATTGTGAATAATTTAATAATTTAGTTTTATTAAATATTTTTTTTGATATAGATTTAATGTATATTTATATAAAAGTAATTATTATATTTTATTAATAGAAGTTAATAATTTATTATTAATTAATAAGTAGCACTAGTTTCAAACAATAGTTTATATATAATACTCAATAATTATTTTATTAATTATTAATTATGATTAATTATTATATAAAATAATTATATTGATATTATTAAAAACATTAGACATAATTAGAGTATAAAAGATAATGAATATTTTTTGTTCATATACTATAATTTAAGTTTATTTTATATACCTATTTTATTTTATTATACATTATATATTAGTAACTTTTATTATATTTAATTATTATTAGATTAATAAAAGTTTTATTTTGTTATTTAAATAAATATTTATTTACATAGATAGAACATTGTAACTTTATAAAAATTGTTTTTTAAATATTAATCATATAAAAAACCATATAATATAATAATTAAAATTCAATTTTTTATTTCTAATAAATTTTAATTAGTAATAATTATTATTATTATTAATTAATATTATTTTATATTTTTTTTATTATTAAAAATTATTAAATATTAAAATTTTAATATTAAAATTATATTAAAATTATTCTTAATAAATAATTCTTATTTAAAAAAATTTTTTATTTTCTTTTTGAATTTAAAAATAGTTATATAAAAAATTTAATTAAAAAATTAATCAAGTTGTTAGTTAAATATATATAGGATAATTAAAACTTTTACAAATTATTTCTTTTGTAAAAAGAATATTATAGAATAGAGCATAATAAGAAATTACTGTAAAAGATTTTTTGTTTTTATTAAAAAAAAAGAAGAAATAATAAATTATCTTATTATATATATTTAACAATCAATAATTAAAAAATTAAAATTAAAGCAGCATTTAAAAGGAAATATAACCAAAAAAAAAGTAATTATGATTAATAAAATTATTTTATATATTGTTTCTAGTAATATATAAATAGAAATAGGTTATTTATTTTTAACATAATAAATAAATAAAAAAAACAAATATAAATATCATTTATATATCTATAATATCATATTATATCAAGTTTTATCTATAGTTTATCATAATTCGTGCATATATAAAGAAATATAGTATATAAATATAATAGAATAGTTTTATTTATTTATTTATTATTATTATTATTATTATTATTATTATTATTATTATTATTACATTATTTATTAATAAATATTTTATAATTATTATTATAATTACTATAATTATTCTTTTTTATAATAATGTTACATATTAATTAATTTTTTATATTATATTAATAGGATATAAAATAATATTAACAATATATCAATAAATAATACTAAATCAATAATTAAACATTAATTTAATCATAAAAATAATCACTCAAATCTAATAAAAAACAAAAAATTAAAAAAAAAATAAAAGAAAAAATAAAATCATATAAAAACACCAACGAATTATATAATAAAGAATTCAATCAATATATATAAAATGAAATAAGATTTTATATTAGTTTATATTTAATCCAATAATATATTAAAGACTATCTTTTTTTTTTTTAGTATTTTTTTTTTTTTTTGTTTTAAAAAATCTATTTATATTAACATCAAAAATATACATATATTTTTCATATATAATTTGAAAACCATTAAATAATCATTTTCATTAGATTTTTAAAAGAATTTTTTATTTATAAATATTGTATTTTTGAAAAAAAGTACAATTTTCAATAATTTATATTTTTCAGATTTTAAAATATTTATAAATTAATTTAATAGAAATATTTAATTTTGTATTCATTTATTTAAAAAATAATTAAATCTTATTCAGAGAAAAGAAAAAACAAAATCATAAATAAAAGATAAAAACAAAAAAAAAAAAAATAATAATAATAAATACCAAAAACCAAAAACCAAAAACCAAAAAAGAAAAAGCAAAAACCAAACAAAAGCATAAAAACAAAAACCAAAAAAACAAAAAAAAAAAAATAAAAAAAAAATAAAAAAACAAAGAAAAATAATAATTCATAAAACAAATATTATTGTATTTAACTTTATATAAATTTAATGTTAAAGTTATAATTTTATATATAATATTATAAAGATATTAAGATTTAAAATAAAATATAAAATTTAATTATTTAAAATAAAAGAAAATATTATATCCAACATGTTAACTGATAACCCTTCCTATTCTTCTGTGGTTGAAACAAATAATAATGAAGTTGATAATAGTGCGAAAAGCAAAAAACGTGGTTCACGTACTATTTTTGGTTCGTATCAACTTTTACGTACTATCGGTGAAGGTGAATTCGGTAAAGTAAAACTTGGTATTAAAATAAATACACAAAGGGCGGTATGTATATTTAATAATTATTAATATAAATAATAATATTTAATACTTTTAATTTATAAATTATATATTAAAATCATTGTAAATAATCATTTTTTTTATAGGTTGCTATCAAACTGATTAAAAAGAAGAGTGTATATAATCAAAATAAATTAACAAAACTTTGTCAAGAAATTAGTATATTAGAGGTATAATTGAAAAATTGAAAAATTATTTAAATATATAAAATTTTATTATTTATATATTAAATAATTATTAAATATTATGATTATTGTCATATTTTATATTATTTTAATTTCATTAAATAGAAAGTAAATCATCCTTATATCATAAAAACTTATGAAGTAATTGAAGATAATGATTATATTGGTATTATTATGGAATATGCTTCAGGTGGTGAACTTTTTGAATATATATTAGCTCATCGTTATTTAGAAGAATATGAATCAAAAAGATTTTTTGCTCAACTTCTTAGTGGTATTAATTACCTTCATAAAAATCATTTAGTTCATCGTGATTTAAAATTAGTAAGTTTGAAAAAAAAAAAAACTTCTTAATTTGATATATATTATAAATGTTTATAATAATAAATAAATGATTATTATCAAATATTATTAAAAATTTATTAATTTATTATTATTATTATTATTATTATTATTATTATTATTATTATTATTAATGAAAACAGGAAAATCTTTTGCTAGACAGTATTCATAATATTGTTATTACCGATTTTGGTTTTGCAACTGAATCACATTCAGATGAAAATAAATTTTTAACAACATCTTGTGGAAGTCCTTGTTATGCTGCTCCAGAATTAGTTGTTAACGATGTAAATTTTTATTTATTTATTTTATATATATATATTATTATTATTATTATTTTTATATTATATTTAATAATTAGAATATTAATAATTCACATTATATTTATTTTAATTATTGCTATTATTCTCATGTATGAATATATATATATATATATATTCAGGGCTATGTTGGTGAAGCAGCAGATATATGGAGTTGTGGTGTCATTCTTTATGCTATGATATGTGGTTATTTACCATTTGATGATGATCCAAATAATCCGGATGGTGAAAACATTCATTTACTTTATAAGTATATTTTAGAAACTGAAGTAACTTTTCCAGATTATGTCAGTGAAGAAGCTAAAGATTTATTACGTGGTATTTTGAATCCAGATCCAGAAACTCGTTTTACTATGGAACAAATTATTAATCATCCATGGATAAGAGATTTTAAAGAATTTATTTTATTAGAATATGATGAAAATAATGAAGCAATTATACCTGAACCTGATTATGATGAAATTCCAAATGATATGAGAATCATGGTAGATAGTAATCAAGATAATAATGTAAAAACTTTAGCTTCTCAAGTATTTTCTTCTGTTTCATCTAATACTCAGCAAGACCTTAATAGTCCAATGGCAGTTGATAGCCATGTACCTGATAGCCAAGAAGGTGATGATGATGAAGATGAAAGTGACGATGAAGATACTGATGATGAAAGCAACGATAATGACAGCGACGATACTGATGATGATGATGATGATGATGATGATGATGATGAAGATGATGATGAAGATGATGAAGATGAAGATGATGATGTTAATGCTGATGGTTATTACATGGAATCCAAAAATAATGTTTTACAAGATATTTCAACCATTGATTCAGATCAATATATTGATTTTATTAAACAAAGTGATTGTGATACAACAACATCAAATGCTATAAATAGTGAAATTTCTGATTTTAGTCGTCCAACAATATTTAAAAAAGACAGTTATTATACAGCACAAAGTATGGATTTGAATCAAAGTAGTGTTACAACAAAAGATAGTCATGATAATGTATTAGATATACCGATGAATATTGCTGTTCCAATTAATAATAATCATTATGGTGATAATTTAACTATTCCTGATTCAATTTCTAATTATTACACTGATCATTCTGAAGTTTTCTCTTTACCACCTTCATCTCAAATACCACAAAAGCTTGTTAATAAAAGTAGTAGTGATGAGGATAACTTTTTGGAACAATCAAATAAAACTATAAAAGACAATAGTAATAACAAGAAAAATGTTGATGAAGTTTCTTCTGTAAATAATCAATCAAATACATCCATAAGCAGTACACCAATAAAACCAAAACCAAGAAATAGTTCTCTTCCAGTTAATAATAATTTAGTAAAGACAAATGTAGATGAAAAAAGTGATGATAGAGAATCATCAATCTTTTCACAAACAGTAATAGAGGCACCCACAAAGACTTCTGAAATATCAGAAATAATTGATGGAAAAGATGAAAAATTAAGTGGAAAGAAAATAAACAACAGCAACAACAATAATAATAATAATAGTAATAATAATAATAATAATGATAATGATGATGATGATGATGATAAAAATAAAAAGATTGACGCTGATGAACATAAAGAAAGTCAATGTCTTTCAAAACTTGAAAATCTTTCAATAGATAATAGTAAAGATTATTCCTTCATTAAAGATGATGGTAAGAGTATAAGATCAGATAGAAAGAGTATAAGGTCACGAAAAGACCTTAGTCATATGAATTTAGAAAATATCAAAGTTGCTCGTTCAAATATATCTTTATCTTCTAGAAAAAGACTTTCAGTATGTACTACTTCGACAATGAATACACTTTCTAGTACCCCATTTTATACTCCAAGTTCAGGTAAACATTTATCTTCTGTAAATACAAGTTTCAATGATTTCTATTTGGACAGTCCACATCCATTAGCAGGACATACTTCATTAATTATAGCAAATAATGATTCTTCTATTGATATGAAAAGATATTCTTTAAATGCTTATAGACAAAGTCGTCATAATTTGAATTCTCCATCAATCGTGAATTCTTTCACTACTAATACCTCAAATATTATATATAAAAATTCTATTGTTAAAAATGATAGTGTTATTAATAAAGAAAATAATAAATTAGACTCAACATCTCAATCTAAACCACCAATTCCATCTTTTATTCTTAAAGATAATAATAAACAAAATAATGATAATGAAAATGATAATAATGATGATAATAATAATACTTCTATAATGATTTTAAATGAGTTGAAAGATGATAAACATTCTTCTATTATTAAACCTATAGATGTAGCAGATCTCCAATTAAATGATGCAGAAAGTAGTAGTAGTAATAGTGAAATTAGTGATCATCATCATTCAAAGACTAAAACTGAAGCAGTTACTGAAGCAACTACTCCACATGCAACAGAAGCTGTTGTTTTTGATGAACATGAACAAAAGGTTAAAATTAATGAAGAAGCAAATATTGCAGTTTCAATTACCAA
>MCFG01000432.1:0-53628 GCA_002104895.1 Anaeromyces robustus | reverse complement strand
GTGATTTTACAAGGAATAACATTACTAGAATTAGTACCATTACCAGTTTCTTGAAAACAAACAAATAGCGGTTTAAAGAGACTAAAGAAATACAGAATACCATCTCTTTTCTTGTTATTCCACCCGTTAGTGTTCCAACTAAGACAAAAGGAAAATTCATTCAAATTGTTCTTAGAAGTAAAAGAATTGTTGATTTCAGAAAAGTCAGTAATATCCTTAATGTTCTTTTTAGAGTGGCAAAGTTTTCTCCTGATAAGAGCAAAGGAAGGCTTGTGATTCTTCCTACTACATCGATGAAAGTTAATGGAACATTTTTTAATAATTAATTTGAAACTATCAATAAATTTATTAATATTCTCCTCAGAAGCTGTAGTTTTAATTTGATATAAATTATCATTGAGAAGAGAGGAATGTTTAACAGCAACGATGGTATTATTAAACTCAGGGAAATTCTTCTCAAGAAAATTTCTAAATTTTGGAAGAGTCCAAGAACGAATGCGACGGATAAAAATAACATAAGTATCTGAGATATCAATACCATGACACCTAATACCCCGTCTGATATAGTTAATCTTATTAGTATAGTTCGTATGATCCATTTGATAAGGCTGATAAGAATCTATATAAAAAAAAAATAATAAAATAAAAAAAATATAAATGTATTATAATAGAAAATAGCAAATTTTTTTTTTTTTTTTTTTATGATTTTAATATATAATTAAAAAATAAAAAAGTATATAAAAAAAAAAAAACTTAGCAATGAAAAGAATTATAGTAAATGACTGAGAAATATTGTTGAGAGTAAAAGTAAGAGATTCAACTGTGTAGTTGTATATATAATTTAACGTTGTGAATGATGTATTAGTGAATAAAAAAAACTTTTATTGTTGGTATGTAAAAAATTGTATTGTATAGTATTTATTGTGTTGTATTGATTGTGCTGTATATAAGAATAATAGTGTAGAATTGATAGAAACATAAAAAACTTAATTGTAAAAAGAACTGCAATATAAACTAAATAACATAAATAGTGTAAGGTAATTATTTCAAAGAAAAAAAATGGATTGTAATAAAAAGTCGTACTTTTTATTACTAACATTATCATTGCGCATAATGTTACCTACTTCTTTAACCGAATAGTGAATATAAATAATCATTGCACCAAGCATTATCATTGCGCATAATGCCCAACTTAGATACAAGTACAATATCATAAGTTGTAACAATGCCATTGACGTCGCCATGTCTCGACAGGCATTCTTCCTCTTCCGACCATTCCAATAAATTGGAAAGTACAGGACCTCAGAAGAGGGAGGTAATAATTATATATGAAATTAATATAATAATTTTTATTTATTTTTATTTTTATTTTTATTTTTAGTTTTAATAATTAATTATTGTATAATATACATTATATCATGATTTTTTTTTTTTTAATTTTTATTATTAATAAAAAACATGATATAAAATTATATTAATAATTATTAATATAAAAAATTATAATAATAAATATTAATAAAGGATGCATGTAATATTTAAAGAATTTTTTTAACACAATCTTCAAAAAGATAAAAATAAAAAAAAAATCATTATATTTATTTTAAAAAAAAAAAAAAACTATTATAATTATTATATTCTCATAATTCTAATAATATTATACATACTATAATATATAAAATATATAAATAAAAATGACAAAATGACTCAAATCTCAAATCACAGCTCTTAATAATTAAATAATATTAAACTATTAATAATAATTCTAAGAAATAATATATTATAATTAAAAAAAAAAAAAAAAAGAGTTAAGTAATACTTTAAGTAAAGTAAATTTTACTTTGTTTATATTTTTAATTTAATATATAAGTTAATAATAATAATGAATATGATTTTTTTTTTTATTTTTTTTTATTTTTTTTTTATTTATTTTTTATTAATAAAGATATATTATAAAATATATGTGCGTAAAAATACATGATTTATTAAAATAGAAATAAAAATTAAAATTAAAATTAAAAAAAAAAAAAAATTAAAAAAATAAAAATAAAATATTATAAACATTTTTAAAAATATAAAAAAGAAAATACTGAAATTTATATGTAAATATTATTATAATAATAAAAAAAATTGAATGATTAAAATAAACCTAATATAAGCAAGAAAAAAAGTAAAATATGAAAAATAAAGTATGTTTTTAATTTTTTTTTTATGTTTACTTACCTATTATTATTATTATGTATATTATATTATGATAATTATTTTTTTTTCTTTTTTTTTTTTTTTATCATTTTTTCTTTTTTTTTTTCTTTTTTTTTTTTTTTTATCATTTTTTTTTCTTTTTATATATATATTAATAGAATTTTATTATGTTATAATAATATTTATATATTAATATTATTATATTATGTTATATTATATATTTATAATATAATTTGTATATATGAATACTTTTATATTCTTAATTGTATAAATAAATCATTATATATATGATTTATATTTATGAAATCAATTTATTATGTATATATATTTCACTCTAAATATCATCATTCATATATACTTCTCGTAGGGTATACTTTTGTATTTTTTTTTTTTTTTTTTTAATAATTATTTATATATAATATTATGTTAATATATATATGGTCTATATTCTTAAATCCTAATTTATCATATTAAGAAAATAAGAATATAATATATATAATATTTAAAAATAAATATTATAAATGATTAATATATTAATAAACAATATATTAATTAACCATATTAATCATATATTATTTATATAATATAATGGAATATAGTTTGAATGATATATTTGTAAATAGAAGTTCAAATTCTTTTTTTTTTTTTTTTTTTTTTTTGCTATATTTAAAAATGATCATTATATATAAAGGATAGTAATAATATTTATTATATTATATTAATCTTTTTTTTTTTTTTTTTTTTTTTTTTTTTTTTTTTTTTTTTTTTTTTTTTTCAAAAAAATTCTATATATTTTCATTCATTATACTTTCATTATAAAAATTAGTTTGATGATGTTCTTCATGATTATAGGATATATTATCATTCATCATTTGATCATTTATTTCATCTTCTTCAATTTTATCATTCATATTTATATCCATATTATGATCTTCTTCCATATTATCATCATAATAATTTTGATTATCCTCTATCATTTGATCATCTTTCATTATTTCTGTTTCTCGATATTCCATTATTTGATTTGAATCTTCTAAATTATCTTCTTCCATTGATTGATGAATATCTTTTTTATATTCCATCATACTTTCATCATTTAATCCTTCCATATTATCCATTAACATAGTTGATTCATTATTATATTGTTGTATTTGCTGTTGCTTTTCTTCTTCTACTATGATATTATTATTTTCATTATTTTCAATATAATCATTTGCTTCAATTTCATTTTGGGTATTTATATTAAAATGATTATCATCTACTTTTTCTATGACATTTGCTTTTACTTCTTCATTATTTTCTATTATACTATCATTATTATTATTTTCATTTATTATATGAGTTTCATCATTATGATCAACATTTCCTTCTTCTATTATATTATCATTAATATTAATATGATTTTCTGAATGATATTCTTCATTTTCATTAATATCATAATTTTGTTTTTGGTCATTAATATGTTCATTATCAATATTATTTTCATGAATTTCTTCAAAATGTTGTTCTTGTTGATGATCATTAATATTAATATTATTATTATTATCATTATCATTGATATTAATTACTTCATATGATTCTTGTTGATGTTCTATATCCTTATTTATATTATTGTTTTCTTTAAGTTGATCTTGTTGTTCATCTATATTATTATTAATATTAATTTCTTCATATTGTTCATGTTGCTGATCATTATCTTCTTCATTAATTTCAATAATTTCTTGATGTTCCTGTTCTTGTTCTTGTTGTTCTTCTTGTTCTTGATGTTCTTCAAAATTATCGACTTCATCATATTGGTATTCTTCATGTTGTTGATTATCTTCATTATTAATATCACCTTCTTCAACTTGTTCTTGTACTTGTTGTTGATTATCTTCATCATGAATATTGATTTCTTCATATTGTTGTTCTTGATGTTGACCATCAATTTCATCAATAGTATATTGTTCAAAATGTTGTGGTTCTTCTTCATTATCATTAACATTAGCTTCTTCTAATTTTAATATATCATCATTGATGGGCTCTTCATATTGTTGTTCATTATCTAAAATAATAATATTATCATTTTCATTATCATTATCATTATCAAATTGATGTTGTTGTTGTTCTTCTTCAGATGGTTGTGGATTATCTAAATTATTTTCAACATTGAATTCATCAAATGACCGATGATCTTCTTGAAGTTCCAATTGATTATCTAAATCATCATTATTATGCATTATTTCATCATCAAATGTTAATTGTTGCTCATTTTCTTTAAATTCTTGATTTTCCAAATTTTCATTTATAATATTATTTTCTAAATGGTGTTCTTCAGTTTGAAGATCATTATTTCCATTATTATCTTCTTCTAAATGTTGTACTTCTGTTTGAATAATTTCTTCCTGTAATTGTTGTTCATGATGTAATTGATTTTCATTTTCATCATCACTGATTTCTTTTTGATCTATTACCTTTTCATCTTCACCTTCATCTTCACCTTCATTTTCTATATGATCAATATCTTGTTGATAATTATCTTCGACTTCATGTTCAATAATTTCATGAATTTCTTCTGGATTATTAATTTCATGAATTTCTTCTGGATTATGATTTTCTTTTTCATTCTTTTCATCAAATTCGTTATTATTTTCATAATTTAATTCATTTTCTAAAAATATTTCACCATAATGATCTTCATTTGGTTCAATTTCAAATTCATTCTTTTCATTCTGTTTAATATTTTCTTCAACATCCTTTAAATCATTCTTTTCGTTCTGTTCAATATTTTCTTCAACATCTTCATTTTCATTTTCATTTTTATTTTCAATTTCGTTTTCATTATTTATATTTTCATTAACAAGATCTTCATTATTATTTTCTTCTTGACTTTCTTCACTATGAACTTCAAAAGATGGATTTGATTTATTATGATTATCTTCCTCAATATTTGTATTTCCTTCATAATATTCATGCTCATTTTCTTCATCATCCTTTTCGATTATTTCTTCTTCTTCATTATTATTATTATTATCTTCTTCAATAATTTTCTTATTTAATTTATTTTCTTCATCATCTTCTTCGATTATTTCAATGACTTCATTCTCTTCATTATTATCATCTTCTGTAATTTCATTTTCTTTATTATAATCTTCTGTTATTTCATCTTTTTTATTAATTTCTTCAGTTTCTTCTTCTAATTCATCTTCTTCATTATTAATCTCTTCAGTTTCTTCTTCTAATTCATCTTCTTCATTATTAATTTCTTCAGTTTCTTCTTCTAATTCATCTTCTTCATTATTAATCTCTTCAGTTTCTTCTTCTAATTCATCTTCTTCATTATTAATCTCTTCAGTTTCTTCTTCTAATTCCTCTTCTTCATTATTAATTTCTTCAGTTTCTTCTTCTAATTCATCAATTTCATCATCTTCAATTATTTCATTCAATTCATTTTCTTCATTATCATTTTCTTCTTCATACCCTTCATTCAATTCATTTTCTTCATTATCATTTTCTTCTTCATACTCTTCATTCAATTCATTTTCTTCATTATCATTTTCTTCTTCATACTCTTCATTTAATTCATTTTCTTCATTATCATTTTCTTCTTCATACTCTTCATTCAATTCATTTTCTTCATTATTATTTTCTTCTTCAAAAGCTAATTCATTTTCTTCTTCTTCTTCTTCTTCTTCCTTTTCTTCATCATCATTTTTAACGTTTTCATAGTTTTCTTCTTTAACACCTTCGTCACTATATTCATTTTCTTCATTTTCTTCATTTTCTTGATTATCAGCTTGATGAATTGAATTATCTATAATTTCATATGCTTCATCATTTAATACTTTATTAGATGATCCATTAACTTCAATAAATTCAGACTCAATGATATTATCATTATTATCATATTCATCTTCTGCATCTTCTTTTGAACTATCACTTGAATTACTTAATCCCGTTTCAACATCTATCATTTCTACAGTCAAATCTTTTGGTGGAATTTGATCACTATTTTCACTTTCTTCTTGTAATATATCCATTTCATTTAATAAATGATTTTCTCCTATGCTTGGTTCATCATCTATAGTACGAAGATCATTAAATGCATCTGATTCAAATGCATCAATATTTTCATTATAGTCATAAATTTCTTCTGAGAAATTACCATGAAGTAAAGATTCATTGTTTGGATGTCTTTTTTTATTTTTATTACCAGTTAAAGAATTACCCATTATTGAATTATCATCTAATCCTCTTTTTCTTTTTAATAAATTATTTGCATATTCTTGATACTTTGATTTTTCAGCCATTAAGTTATTATCAATTGTATATTGATGAATATCCTTATCATCCGATATCATAATTTCTTTATCATAAATATCATTTTCATTTTCATTTTCATCTTCATTTTTCATTATTACATTATTATTATCTGTATAACGTTCTTTGTTATCTTCTAATTCTTCTTCTATTCCTTCAATTAAGTTATTAATATGGTATTCATATGCTAAATCTAATAAATTTTCAACTACTTTCTTTGATTTTGGAATATAACATTTGCCTTTATAAATGTACTCTATTAAAGCTTTGAAACTTATATAATTAACTTCTGGTAATTCTATTTTTATATATGAATTATTATCTTCAAAAATTTTATCTTCAAAAAGTGATTTAAAGGATGTACAACGTGAAGCAAGAATAATACGATGTGCTTTAATAATTTTTTTATTTTTACCTACTTCAAATTGAACGTCAAAATAATCGGAAATATAATCATTAAAATGATTCATTTGATCAAAATATTTACTATGAATATATTGTTTATTATTTATTTCATGAATATATATACTATCATAGGATGAAGAATTTGGTAATAGAACATAATTTTTTGGTATTGTTTTCTCTGAAAAATATTTTAAATAAGAGTATTCTATGGAATCTTTTACCATAGTAATTCCAACTGTAAGTATTTTTATATTTTTAAGGGTATCATATTCAAATTTATAAATATTTTTGCCTTTATAAAAATCATCTAAATGATATTTATGAACATAATGATTCTTTCTATCTATATTAAAATATTCATTACTAATTCCATTATTAATACTTAACCTTACTGTAGAAATTGTTGGATTACCTTCATATATAATTTTTATATCCATACTATTGTTAGTTATATTATCAATTGATATATGCCAAGTAGCTCCCTCACAATAAAAGTCCTTTGAACGAAATTGAGCATTAAGCTCAACTTCGGTTGAAAAATAATAACTATTTATATTACTAATATCTATACTCATTTTTTTGGTATTTTATCTATATAATCTTTCAATTTAATTTAACTTAATTTAATTAAATTTAATTAGTTGTTTTTTTTTTTTTTTTAATTCTACTATACTGGAATTAAATATTTATGATTCTTGGTAAAAATTCTACTATTAATTATTAAATTATCTTTTTTTTTTAATTCTATTAAGAATTATCTATTTAGATTTCTTTATATATTGTTTATTGATTATTAATTTTTTAATAATTTATTCGTTTATTTTATTTTTCTATTGTAATTTTTTAACTATTGAATATATATTAATTTACATAAATACTCCTTATTTATTATTTATATATATAATTCTTATATGTTGTGTTATTTTATATAATACTATACTATTTGCTCTTGTTTATATGTATATATATATATTTTTTTTATAATGTTTTCATTATTTTTATTCTTTTAATAAAAAATTAAGAGTAAAAAATAAAAATTATATAAAAACTAATTTAAAAAAAAAAAAAATGAAAAATGAAAAGCTTATTTAAAAAAAAAAAAAAGAAAGGAAAGAAAAGAAAAGAAAAGAAAAAGAAAAACTAGAAAAAAAAATAAATAGTTGAAATATGTAATTGAAATAAAATTAGTGAGAATTGCCGAAAAAACTCAAAAACTCAAAAACTGATATTATTTATACTCCCTTAAAATTTGAATTCCAAAAAAAAAAGTTATAAATAATAAATTTTACTGATTCTTAAGTTATACTTTCTTTTATATTTTATAAAAGTTTACTTATTTTCCGTTCTACAAAATATTATTCCCTAAATATAATATACCCTTTTTTATTATATAAAAAAATTTTATAGAAATTTTTTGTTGATAATGAATAAAAATGTTTACTTTTTTTTTTTTTTTCTATAATAAAGAAATTGTTAATAAGTTTCTATGCTAGTGTATTGTATATATATGTATCTAACTTTATAGAGTTTGAATTAAATTCAATATTTAAATTATAATATTCAACAAAAAAAGAAAATATAATAATTATAATTAAAAAAAATCAATTTAGGAGAAATATTTTTTGATTTTTAGTTTAATTACATTGAATTCTTATATAATTTTACCAAACATATTATTATGTTGATTTCCTTAATTCAATATTTGTTTTCTACTGATTTCTACTTAATCTATAGAGAAAGAACAAATTTGTAAAATTTATTTTTTAAATGAAAAAAAAATATAAACCAAATAAATATGACTAACTATATTAATTATTTAATCTTCAGTAATATAACACAATACTTTTAGTTAATAAAAATTAATATAATACTGTTAGTGGCTCCTTTTATTTATTTTGTTGTTTTGTATTTGTTTAAATTTTTATTTTTTTTTTACTTTATTCCTGTTTTTTTTTTTTTTTGTCTTTATTTGTTCGTTTTGTTTTTTATTTACTGTTTATTTTTTATTTTATTTTATTTTATTTTACTTAAATTGATCTTTATATAATTAATATATAATTATAAAAAACAGATTTATTATTACTATTATTATTTATAATTTAATATTATTTTTAATATTTAATAAGTTAAAAAAAAAACAGAAATATGAAAAAACCAAAAAATAATTGGAATAAAACTTAATACAATACGTATTACATAAAAAACTTTTGTGATATTGTGTATTACATTAATAATAAAAAAAATGCATAAATATTATAATTCTAATTAATATATAAAAGTAAATTAATAAAATAATAAAATTATTATAATTATTAATGTAATTATAAAATATATTTATAATATACTATAATGTATAATGTATTATAATATAAAAATATGTATTCTATTACAATTATTCTAAATAAGTTATTTAACTTTAAAATTTTTTTTTACCATTTTAAACTAAATAGTATATTTTTATACAATAATTATTTTTATAGAGTAATTGTATAATAATTGTTTTTATAATAATAATAATATTAAATATTAATATTATTATTACCAAAAATTCTATTATTATATACTTAAGAAATATTGGCTGTAACACTTTTTACATCTTTATTGTTATATTAATATTAAATATTACAATTTTTTTTATTAATATGAAGTAGTGAAAAAAAAATACAAATATATTTTTAATTAACAGGTAATAATTAATAAAAATATAAATATACAATTATTATTAATAAAAACAACATTATTTAATACTACTAATAAAAATATTGTTTTATTAATATATTAAAGAGTACAATTATTATTAAACATACTTTTTTTTTTCTATTTTTTGATGAATTTCTTATTATAGAAAATTATTTATTATTATATATAAAAAGATAATACTCACAACAACGAGAAATTTATATTACATTACCATAAAAAATAATTATGGGAAGTGTGCATTTCGGCAATGTATTTCGTAAATGTATCGCGCATTAAAATAACGTATTATTTAAATGTATTATATTGTGGCTTATAAATTAAATTAATAAAAAATTTATTATATTATTAAAATCAATATTTTATTTATTATTGATTTATGAAACCAATTTATTAGTGGTATCTTCTTTTTATTAATATTTCTTTTTTTTTTTTTTATTTAACTTATGAAATAAATAAAATATTAAGTGAAATTTAAAATTTATATTTATAATTCTTTAAATTATGAAATAAATAAAATATTAAGTGAAATTTAAAATTTATATTTATAATTCTTTAAATTATGAAATAAATAAAATATTAAGTGAAATTTAAAATTTATATTTATAATTCTTTAAATTATGAAATAAATAAAATATTAAGTGAAATTTAAAATTTATATTTATAATTCTTTAAATTATGAAATAAATAAAATATTAAGTGAAATTTAAAATTTATATTTATAATTCTTTAAATTATGAAATAAATAAAATATTAAGTGAAATTTAAAATTTATATTTATAATTCTTTAAATTATGAAATAAATAAAATATTAAGTGAAATTTAAAATTTATATTTATAATTCTTTAAATTATGAAATAAATAAAATATTAAGTGAAATTTAAAATTTATATTTATAATTCTTTAAATTATGAAATAAATAAAATATTAAGTGAAATTTAAAATTTATATTTATAATTCTTTAAATTATGAAATAAATAAAATATTAAGTGAAATTTAAAATTTATATTTATAATTCTTAAAATTATGAAATAAATAAAATATTAAGTGAAATTTAAAATTTATATTTATAATTCTTTAAATTATGAAATAAATAAGAAATGTTTTAATATACAAGTACTAGTATATAAACTCTCTTAAAAATTTTTTATATAAATGTGTCAAACCAGTTTTTATCCTGGTTGTTAAGGCGTTGTCTTAGCATACATAAGGTCTCTGGTTCGACCCCGCGGGTCTGATGTTTCCTCTATATGGGTTTTTCATCAGGACTTGTTCGACCGCCAGGTTAAGTATTGTCCTTCCTTAATTATACCAAACTTCTTAATTTAATAATTTATTGTACTGCCTGACACTTATAGTCTTTAATATTGTTTCTTTGAGAAAATCCAACCTGTACCAATCAATAACGTAGAATAACCAAGTGAATTAGAATCACGTGACCATTTGGCTTTTCATCAGCCTTGTTTGAGGTTTGTCGGGCACCGAGAATGTGTGGCTTGCTGATATAAATTCAGCAATTATTGTACATGATTGGGAAAGCCGAAGCTGACTTTCAGTATGGCAGTCCATGAGGGACACACTACCACCTAATTATTAGGGAGTGGGCTTACTGCTTCACATTAGGGAAGGTCAAAGAAGCATACCCCGGTCATAGCAAAAAAAAAAAAAAAAAAAAAAAAAAAAAAAAAATTTATATAAATGTGGCGTTAAAAATATTTATATAAATTTACAATATGAAATGTGGCGTAAAGGACCTGTCAATGCAAAAAATTTCATGTACATTGCCGAAATGCTACACTCAGAATAATTATCACTGTTTTTTTTTGAATATTAAAATAATATTATATATACATATTATGTCTTACAAATAAACGTATTTAAACATTAACCACCGGAAATATACTAAAATTATAAATTGAAATATAATAAAATATTAGTTATTCTTTTTTTTTTAATAAAAAACTATGAATATTGTGGCTTGATATAAAAAGATATACATTAATGTAATGTATTTGTTCAATAAAATCAAAGATATATAGATTAGATTAATAACCAATAAATAATTAATTGCAATTAATTATATTAATTTATATAGAAAATAAAAATGAATATGAAAATAATGATAATGAAAAAATTATTATAATAAAATATTATGATGAAAATGCTATTGATAATTATTAAAATAATAAATGATGAAAATGCTATTGATAATTATTAAAATAATAAAATATTATGATGAAAATGCTATTGATAATTATTATGATAATAAAATATTATAATGAAAATGCTATTGACAATAATTATATACAAAAAAAATATAACTGGCTCTGTTAAAAGATAAAAAATATTTAATAAAGAAATACAAAAAAATATATATATGTAAATACATAAATACGAAAAAAAATATAAAAAATATAACTGGCTCGGTTAAAGATAAATAATATTAAATAAATACAAAAAAAAATATATAAATACATAAATACGAAAAAAAATATAAAATATATAACTGGCTCGGTTAAAGATAAATAATATTGAATAAATAAATACAAAAAAAAATTATAACTGGCTCGGTTAAAAGTTAAATAATATTGAATAAATAAATAAATACAATATCTTAAAAACAAATATGCTTAAAGTGTTTAATATATCATTTAATTTTTATTAAAAATATAAAATTAAATGATATAATATAATATCTTTATATACTTTATGAAAATTATATATTAATATCAGTTGGTGGTGGTTCATATATAGAGTTCATTATGAAATTAATTATAATATTATAATTTTATCTATAGATAAAGTTTTATTATTACTTATACAATTAAAAGTTTTAAAGCATATATATAAGGTTTTTCATTTTTAGATATTAGTTTTTTTTTTTTTAAAAAAAAAAAAAAAAAAGAAAAAGTGAAGTTATTTTTGTTATAATAGAATTTTTAAAAGTAGATACAATAATATATATATATATATTTATTTTTTTTTATAATTATTTTTAGTATTTATACTAACAATATTATTAAAAAAAAGAAAAATAAAATATATATTTTTATATTATTTTTTATTTTAAGTGTGTTTGAATATATCAGTATATAATTTTAAATAAATATTTTTCATTTATAGATATTTATTAATAAAAAAAAAACTATACCGTTTACCTTAGTTATGAAAGAAATTTATAAGATATTTATAAAAATTTTCATTAAATACTTCTGTTAATACTATGCCTACTGGTTCTTTAGGTTTTCTATTAACTGATGATATTATATATATATATTTTTAATAATTATTTATAATATTTTTACAAAACATTATTAAAAAAAGTAATACTAATTATTTATAAAGAAAATGGTTAAAAAAAAAGGAAAGTAATATTTGTATGATTAAAAGAAAAGAAAGTAATATTTGCAGTTTATATAATGAATTGATAATTTTTAAAACATTTATGATAATTATATAAAATATTTTTAATGATTATTAACGATATTTATTGTTAAAGATTGTTAAGATTAAAGAATGCTTTTAATATAAGTATTTCATTTATATAAAATACAATATACTAATATACCAAATATTATGAAATATAGAGTTATTATTTCATATTATAAAACAAAATCAAATTTATATCATTCTAGTTCAAATGTTTTGTTTACAATTTTTTTTTTAAAAAGCATTAATAACTAACAGTTATAGTTATATTGATATTAATATAAGTTAAAATAATATGTACTGATTATTTAAGAACACAAAATTATAATAAATATTATCATTAAATATGATATTGTAAATCTAGAAAATAGGTTTTTTAAATAACTTAATCATATTTTTAAGTGATAATATGAAACATAAGATGAATTTTTAATAAATAATGATTATTTAAGAACACAAAGTTATATGAATATTATGATATTGCAAATCTAGAAAATAGGTTTTCAAGAACTTAATCATATTTTTAAGTAATAATATGAAACATAAGATGAATTTATTCTATAAAATACTATAGGATATGTTTAAAATAATACATAAATCAATAGAGAACTTTATCAATAATATAAATTATAAATAATAAAGCTATATAAATATAATATATATAAATGTATATCACATATAATATGTTTATTTTTTTCAACCAATTCAGACCTTTAAAGTCATCTATTCAACATCTATAATAAATAAGGCATTTATTTATTAAACATCTTTTTTTTTTTTTTTTTGTAAAATTTATATTATAAAACTTTATAATATTAAACAAAAAAAAATAAAAAGACGTTTTTATATATATAATAAGATTTTTTTTGAAATGCCAATTTTTATATTAATTATTTATATTAATATATATTTTTTATTAATTTTATATTGTTTTTATACTACAAAAATTGATATTTCCTTCCATTTTTAAATGCTGTTACAATGTGGAACAAAAAACAAAATTTATATATTTTTTTAATTACAATCAGATTAATGTTTTTTTTATTAGCCAATATATCATATTTCTTGGTTTAAATAATTAGAGACAAAAAAAATATTCATCAAGAAATTAAAGTGAAATATATTGTTTAAAAATAACAAAATAATATTTAATTTAATAATTATATACTATTACTGATATAAATATTTATTATTTACTATTTTTTTTTTTTTTTTTTTGTAATTAATTATTACAGAGATATTAGATATTGTTATTTTTATTTTTATTTTTATTTTTTTTTTCAATATTGTATCCCTTATAATATGAATACTATAAAACAATATAATAATTAATTTGTGAAACCTTGTATTGTTACATAATTTTTATTTCAAGAAATCAAATTTGTTTTATTAATAAAGTGAACAAAAATAGAAACAAATCAACAACAACAAAAAAAAAAAAAGTATAAAAATTAATGAAATGTTTGTTTAATATTTGCCATAGAATTATTATTAGTTTTTATTTTTTTAAATACATAAATAAATAAATAAATGGAATATATATAATATAAAAAAAGAAATTTTTTTTATTTATTCATTATTTTGAATTAACTAAAAAAAAAAAAAAAAAAAAAAAAAAGGAGAATTCGAAAATTTTCATGTTTATTTTATTTAATATATTAAATATTTAATAGTATACATATACAATCCTTTTAGCCTATTGTTTAATATAATAAATTATATTTTATATAATAGTAAACAATAGATAAAAAAATTAAAAAAGAAAATAATATTCTTTAATTAACTCTTTTAGATTAAATGAGCTTTAAACAATATTAAATAAATTATATAATATGAAAAACATAGCCTATATATATTAATTATATAAATTTAGGTGGGTTTATTATGCATTTTTTGTAAAAAAAATTAAAAAAAAGAACTTTTAATAAATATTATGAGTGATTCTGTATGTTTTGTGTAGTTTAGTTTACTTTTTTAATAAATTAAGAGAACTTATATAAAAATATTTATTTATGTTGAATTTAATATTCTATTTTTAAAATGTTTAATTTTTTTTATTTAATATTCAACTATATAAAACAAATATAAAATAAAAAAAAAATAGTATTAAAAAAAAATAGTATTAAATAAATAATATATATAATATAATGTATATATATTATTTATTTAATACTATTTTTTTTTATTATATGTATATATATATTAAAATAATGAACTTAATCTCAAAAAAGTTATTTTTAATAAAATAATATTAATTATAAATATTGAATACACAATGTTTTTTAATTGTTTTTATTATTTAATATTATTTAATATAATTAAATATACATTGACACGATGTATATTCGATATATAAATATATATGATTATATTTTAAATTAAATATACTTGGAAAAAAAAAAAAAAAAAAAAAAAAAAAAAAAAAACAATAAAAGAAAAAACTTTATAAAATATAAATATTTATGATATAATACTATATATAATATGTAAATAAAAACTTTATCAAATAATGTAAACTTTATATGAATTTATTTTATATAAATTTCATTGTATTTAATTTAACGTTATTTTGTGTTTGTTGGAAATTTTATTAATTTATTTACATATTATATGTATAATCTTTATTAGATTTAATTTTGTGTAATGATGAAATTATAATAATTATAATTATTATAATTCTTATTAATTAATTTTAATATATATATTTTGTATTATAATATTAGATAATGAAATAACTAAAAAAAAAAAAAAAAATTAATATTAGTATTAATAAATATATATTAAAACTATTATAATTTATAATAGTTTTAATAAATCTTAAAATAACGTATTACTAATTATTAAATTATTATGTTAATATATAATAAAACAATCGCTAATTATATAATATAGTATAATGTAATAAATAATTAATAAATAAATCGAAAAAAAAGAAATATTAAATAAATGAAATAAAAACAAAAACAAAAACAAAAACAAAAACAAAAAATGACTGAAGTAGTTGATTTTCTAAAACAAAAGTTTAATATATCATTAGTGTTAATATGTATTATATATTAATAATTAATAGTTTTTTTGAAATAATGTTTATATATATACTATATAGTAGCAATTTGAAAACTTTTATTTTGAAATATAACATTTCTTTTTATTGTATTTTTTACTAGTTATTGCTATTTCTGTATTGCTTTTATTATTATAAATAATAAAAGTAATACAGAAATAACAATAACTAATTATTATCAAATATGTTCTTTTTAATATATTTTTAATTAAATATAAAATAATAATTAATTGTTTTATTTTTTATAAATTTTAATATATTTATAATATATTATTATTATTTAATTCATTAATATTTGTATACATTATCTCCCATTTGTCCAAAATTTTCCATTGAACATAAAATTATAATTGAATATATAAAATTTTTTGTTTTTTTTTTCATAATTATAGATGATGAAAATATTTTTAAAATAATAATAATAGTAATTAAATACTAAAAAATAATAATTTATTTATCTAGGCATAAATAATAATAAATAATTATTATTTCAAAGCCATACTATTAAAATAAAAACGAATATTATTATATATATATTAATATATAAAAATACTCGTTTTTATTTGGTTTTATAATAATATGTAAAAAAATAAATAAATAAATAAATATAAATATATATATATATATAATTAGTAAATATTAAAATATAGAATTACAATAACACAATAAGATAATAAATGAATAAAACTCATCTATTGTTAAACAATATATCTAATATAAATTGAATTTCCTTATTATTAATCTATAATAAATAATGTATATAATAATATAATATGAATAATATATAATAATTATATTGTATTAACATAATAATAATAATAAAAAAAAAAAACATAAAAGATAATTAATTTATTTCTATTTCTATTTTGAAAAATATTAAATATCATCAATACAAAAAGAATTATTACCCCATTTTGTACTTATAATATAAAATAATAATATTAAAATTATATCAGTTATATATTAAAATATATCTAGAATACTATTGTTTTTTTATAATATAAATATTTATTTGTTTTTTATTATTTAATATATTTAATATATTTTTTAGTTAATTATTTAATATATTTTAATCTATTTTATAATAATTAAACTTTTATTTTTAATATAAAAATAATATTATTAGTATTATTGGTGATGGTATACATGGAAGAAGACAATTTTTAATTTTATTAATATTATGGAGAATTGTTAAATAAAAAAACATTTTAAAACATTCTATTTTAATAATTACAAATTTTATAAATATAAATATAAATAAAGTTTTTATACGAAAATTTATTATAAATATAATTTAAAAAAGTTTATTTATTAATAAATATTATAATATTATTATTTTAAATTTATTATATATTAAGATTACTTATGAAATAATTTTGTTTTATAAATTTTATAATTAATGACGGAATATATGGAATATTTATTATATTTTTATCAAACTTAAATTAAATTTATATGGGACATTGTTAATAATTCTTTAAAATTTTTACTTTCTAATTTAATGAATTTAATGCAAACCATAAATCTTATAAAATATTGAAATTAATTTAATATATATGTTTTATATTTAATAAAATTTAGTTTTTCTTTTCTTTTTTTTTTTTTTTTCTTCATTTGTTTCTATATTTTATTAATTATATTATTCCTAATATATATAATAAAAATTCCTAATATATATAATAAAATATATTTTTAATTAATTATATATTTAATTATATAGTTAATAAATTTTATAAATAATAAAACTATGAAATCTAAAAAATAGGCTTTTTTTTTTATTATTATTATTTATTTTTTTTTGTTCTATCAATATTGGATATCATTGTTTGTATTATAATCATTTATTTTTCGTTTATTGTATTTCATTTATTATATTTATTTATTATATTCATTATTAGATTATGATCATGCAATGATATATACTAATATAAAATAATACTATAATTTTATTTTATATTAAATAATAATATTACAAGGTCATAAGTATTTTTTTTATAAGAAATATATTTTTATTTCTTGTCATTAAACAATATAAAAAATTTTATATATTATTATAATTATTTTATTAAGAAAACTAATTTTTAATTTTTATTTCTTGTTATTAAACAATATAAAAAATTTTATGTAATATTCTAATTATTTTATTAATAAAATTAATAAATCTAATTTTTTAAAAAAATAAATTATTTTGTGGATATTATATTTATATTGTATTTATATCATAAAACACAGTATAAATATTAATATAACCAATAAATATTGATGTAATAGATGATAGAAGTTCGTAAATATTTTTATTAATACTCAATATTTAAATAAAATATGTAAATAAATAAAATTTATAAACAAGTTATTTTATACTATATAAAAAATAAATAAATATATAAATATATATTAATAAATATATATTAATAAAGATTATTTAATTATATTTTTTTCTTATTTTTCTTATAGGTCTTTATTTTATTTTATTTTTTTTTTTTTTTAATTTTTTAAATATTAAATAATGAAAATACATATTACTATTAAATAATATTTATTTATTCATACATGGATTTAAAATTTTTATATATTTATTCAAAATTTAATTAATTTAATCTTTTCAATTTATGAAAGGATTTATATACAAAATTATTAATTAAACCATATATAAACTCAGCTAATTACTTTTATCATCATATTATTATTAATAATATGATAACAAAAGTAATTTATATTTATTATAAATAATATATAAACAAAAAATAGTCTTATACGTTTATATATGACATGTAAAAAATATATATATATATGTATTATTTAGACAATTAAAACTGAGTTATCCATTTATATAATAAAAAGTTATTCAACATAAAATTTAATTTTAATAAACTTAAAAGTATTTTTTTTTTTTTTTTAATAAAAAAATTTTTTATTATTATATATAATTTTTTGAATTATGATTTTATTAACATATATAAACTTTTTATATTGCATTTTAACTTTATAAAGTAGTATCTTTCAATATAAACTTTTTATTATTAATATATTATTAGTAAATAATTATATAATTAATTAATTTTATTTTTAATTATTGTTTTTTTTTTAATACAAAGATTTGTTTATTTAAAAAATTTATCTGCTTTTTTATATTATCTTTATCTTTTCTTTTTTTTTTTTTTTTTTTTTTTTTGTTTTGTTTTGTTTTTATTGTTATTAAAACTTAATCAGATAAAAATATTAAAATTAAATAGTAAACCTTACTAATATTAAAATAATAATGAAGTTTAAAAGAAGGCTTTAGTACAAAGAAAATCAAATTATTGATATTTTTTTTTATATTTTTTAAATTATATATTATTGAAGATAAAGATATATTTAGTCATTTAAATTAATTTTTAACATTTATTATTTTATTTTGGTTATTTTCAAGTTCATTATTTTAATTTATAAGATATAAAATGTCATGTTGAATAAAATTTGATATATGAATGATATTTTAGTATAGTAATTTAATTGAATATTGAGAAACTTTTTTTATACAAGTTTTTTATATTAATATAATTATATAAATAATAATCAATTTTAAAAATATAAAATAATACAAATATAAAATAGTGATACATTTTTATTTTTTAATGTTATCTATTTGGCTTTATTTTTTTAAATATATAACATATTTTATTATTTATTATATCATATTATATTTAACTTTATATTTTTTTTCTTATTTATATCTTTTATTTTTTTTCTTTTTATTTTTATTTTTTATTTTTTTATTTTTTTATTTTTTTTAATTTTTTTTAAAATTAATTAAAAAAAATAATAATTTTAAAATTAATCAAATTGTTAATTAAAAATTAAAAAAATAGAATGATTATTCAATTTTTCTTTTTTTTTTTTTTAAAAATTAAATTAAAATTTTATAATAATATTTCCAATTTTAAATAAAATTTAAAAATCTAAATTTAATAAATATTTATATTACTATCAATTATATATGTATATTTATGCTTATTTATATATGTGTGTCTATATATTATACTATATATTATAATATATTTATATAATGCCAACTAAAATAATGATTTATAAAATTATTTGAATTAAAAATTTAAATTTATTAGATTATAATTTAATATATGATTATTATTTAAAAATAAAAAAAAAAATACTATAAATTTTTATTTTTATTTTTATTTTTATTTTTTTTTTATACGTAATAATTCTGAAGATTTTTAACTTTTTTTTTCTTTTTTGTTTATTATATTTAAATTCCTTTTTTTTTTTTTTTTTATTTTATTTTATTAAATAATGATGATAATTATAAAAATAAAAATTAATAAAAATTATAAATTATTTTATTTAATGTACACTTTATTATATGGGAAATATATAAAATAAATCAATTTTTATATATTATACAATTAAACCTAAATATATTAAATATTTTATTTAATGTATTAGTATATTAGCAAATGATTAATTTTACATCCAATGAAGTTATAAAATTAACCATAAATATTTTATATTGAAAATTATTTAATATTAAAAAAAAAAAAGGTTAAATAAAATGAAAAAAATTCAATAAAAAAAAAAAAAAAAAAAAAAGAAATGAAAATAAAAATGAAAATAAAAATAAAAATACATAGAAAAGAAAAAGAAATTATTTTTTTTATTATTTATTTTAAATACTAATTATTATACCTAAATATTACAAGCATTAAAAATTTCCTTGTTATTATTATATGATTATAGTAAATATATAGTTAAATAATTAATAATTTTTAATTCTTATCATATATTTATCCAGATATAATTTTTTTCATTTTCATGATAAGATTTTTATGGTGTATAAATAGTCAACAATTATTAAGTCACCATTAACGATTCTTATTGATAAAAATATAAATATAAATTAAAATTAAACTTTTGTAAGTAATAAGTATATATTAATTTTTTATATACTGAATTTAAAATAAATAAAAAAAGATAAAAATATAATTAATCCTTTTTAGTCTTTTTTTTTTTTATTTTATCATCCTATATTTAAGATTTTTAAAGTTTCAATTTCATAAAATTAAAATATATATATATTTTTTATAAATAAGAATAAAGAATATATGTTAGGATAAATTATATTAATACGCCGACCGTTATATTATTTTTACAATTAGAAATTATCCATACTAAATCCTTTTTTTTTTTGTAAAGGATAAAGAAATACTTATGGTAACGTTAGGTTAAATTTTATTTAATTTTTTTTTTATTAAATTCAATGATATATTATATAAATATTAGTGTTTGATATTAATACTATTTTTAAATAAACAATTAATTATATTTAGTATTTTATTTATGTTTTTTTTTTCCCATGAATTGAAAAAAATATATAAATAAAAAGAACATATATATATTTTTAGTATATATTAATTATAATAAAGAGTTTCTTTTTCTTTTATAAAGTATTTTTATTTTTATAGTGAGGGAATAATATTGTTAATATTTAATTGTTCATTAAATGGTTATTAAATTATTTTAATATATACTATTTTTTTTATATTATGTTTCAGTTAAAATTAATTATTAAATTTTTTAAATATCTATCTTTTTTTTTATTTTATTATTCTTTTTTTTCTAAATAAAAAAAATTGACAGAACAAATAACATTTACAAATATACAAATATATAATATCAATATTATTTATTATCTATTTATATATATATATATATTTTTTTTCAATTTTTCCTTTTCCATTTAATTGTTTTTAAGTATTTAAAAATATTAAATAGTCTACTTTAAAAATTTAAAACGCATAAACAAAATAAAAAAAAGGAATAAACAAATGAATGATATTAATAAATATAAAATATAAAAATAATATTTATAAAAATATAAAAATATAAAAATATAAAAATATAAAAATAATTTTTATCGAATTATGACTATACATTGCTTATTTTCTTTTTTTAATTAAAATTTGAGAATTTTGAATTTTGTTTGTTTAATTAATATTTTTATTGTTTAACAAAGATTAATACAAATATTAAATTGAATAAAGACGTTTATAAAAATTATAGATATAATTTATTAAAAAGATAATTAAATAAATAATATGCAATAATTAGTATTCTTCTTTTTTATTTTTTATTTTTTTTTTAATATAATTAAAAAAGAGGATTAACTTTTTTTTATTTACTTAATATTTTATATATTTTAAATAATATTATAATATAATATAATATTTAATTTATACATATCTTATACTTTTTTTTATTTTTTCTATATTATTTTAATATTTTTTTTTTTTTTTTTTTTAGTTAAAAGTTTTATATCCTAAAGTATTCATATTAAAAAAATATTAGTGTTCAATCACATTATGTATTCACATTAAATAGATATAATCTACTATAGTCTAATATATATTGTAATATATAAAAGTCGTATAAACCATTATAATAGAATATACAATAACATATATTATTTTATATAAACAAATACAATATCAACATATAAATATATAAAAACAAACATAAATTAGAATAATAAAAAATTTTTTTTATCATAAAAAAATAAAATAATAAAATAATTTTCATATTAATTAAATAAAATAATAATCATAATCATTATAATATATATTAAATATTTATAAAATTTAAACCTTATTTATTAATAAATGATAATATATATGGAATATATTTTTTTTATCATGAAATATTTCAGAAAAAAAAAATTTAATAAAAATAATGTATAAATTATTAAATAATTTTAATAGTATATATTTTAGTAATATATATGGAATAAATTGAAATATATTATAATATAATATGGAATAAAAATAAATAAAGTAACTTTGTTATTTATATTTTAATTCTTAAAAAAAAAAATAATTGTAAACAAATAATAAATATGAATATATAAAAAACAATAGAAAATATATTGTTTAAAATTGAGAACAATACGTTTAATATAATAAATATAATAATATAATTTATTCTATTATAATATTAATATGGTTATATATTAATATGATTATTGTAACTAAAAAAATATAGAACTATCTTTATTTTATATATATATTTTTTATTATACAAAAATTTTTAATAACTTTATTTATTAAAAAAAAGTATTTAGGAAATAATACTTATAAATTGTATTCATTAATAATGTTTAAATATTATTAAAAATATTTAATGTATTATACTAAATAAAGTTTTAATTAATATATCATTTATATTAATATAAAAATATACAATATAATTAATAATGCCAGTATATATGACAATATATTAAATCATATTAAAAATTATATATTAATTTATTTAATATCCTAATATATTAATTTTATAATAATATATTCCTATCATTATAAATTTTATAGAGTAATATATTAAACTTATCTTGTAATTATATTAATTATTATAATTTTCTTTTAATAAGAATGGTAATATAATCTATATTATCTTATATATTACTATATATACAAATCATATAATACATTATAATATTAACTTTATACATTTTTAAACTATTAATTTATATAATTAAAAATAAAATTATTAAAACATTATTCTTATTTCTTTTTTTTATTTTTATGGAATAAAAAACTAATTAAATAATTATATTTTTAATGCTTTTAAAAAGTTTAAAATTTATTTTTTAAAACAAGATTATTAATTATTTTAATGAAAATATATTAAATTAAGTTTTTATATTATAATAGTTAATTATAGCATATTTTCAATATATACATAATAATTGAATTTTAAATATTATTAATTAAGATTATTTCCATATATTATAAAATATTTTTTAATGTATTAAAAAAATATACCAGGCAATTAAAAAAAGTTAATTTATAGTATAACAAATAATTCAAATATATTATTAATATATTATCATTATATTATTTATATAAAAATAAATATTCTTTTGTTAAATATTTATATATTGTTCAATCAATTATACAATAGCGTACATATATATTTAATACATTGTGATTATATCCGGACAATAAATAAATAATAAATAAAATAAGTTTAATGCTTATAAAGATATATCTTTATTATAAATTTAATATAAATAAAATTAAATAATCTTTATATTAAAATGTAATCTAATAAATTAATAAATATTAATAAAATATATTGTTAAATATATTAAATGTTCTATAAATTTAATATGATAATTAAAGGAAAAAAGGAAAAAAAAAAAGAAACAAAAATTAAATAAAAAATAAAATAATAATATAATCTATAGAAATTATTAAATAAATGAATTTAATTTATTATTATTTTTATACTTTTTCTTAATTTATTAATATTTTTTATACTTTTCTAAATTATTTAAAAATTATTAAATAGGATTAATTTTTATTAGATAATTAAAAAAAAAATTTTTTTATTCATATATATATAGTAATATTTTTCTTTCCTTTTTTTTTTTTTTTTTTTTTTTTTTTTTTTTTGATAATTTTTTCAAATATTTTTTTTTTTGTATTTTATGTATATTTAAAATAGTATAAAAAAAAAAAAAAGGAATAAATATTTAATATAAAAAGTAATAAAATAATATTACTTTTATATATATTATTAATTAATAATATTTTAATAATAATAATTCAATAATAAATTATTCAAAAGGTTTAATTATGACAAAAATATAAAAAAAAACCAAAAAACAAAAACAAAAAGCAAAAAAAAAAAAAAAAAAAACAAAAAAAAAAGAAAGTAATAAAAAAAATTATTTTTATAAAAATATATTGTATATATATTAAAGAATAAGCAAGTTAATTTTAAAAAAAAAATAAATTTGTTTATATTATATTTCTTTTTATATGAAGAAAAATAATTAATATTAAATAAAAAAATATAAACTTTTTATAATATTAAGAAGAATTAATAATTATTATTTCATTATAGTATAAAGGTAAGATGTTTATTGATATAATTATATTTGAAAAAAAAAACTATATTAAAAAGAAACAATATATAATAATAATATATGTAATGTGAAAAAAAAAAAAGGAAAAAATAATTTTTAATTATCATATACTTTAATAATTTGTAATAAATTTATTTTAATATTTTAAAAAATACTTATATAACTAATATAACTAATGTATTAAAATATGTATACTATTGTTATATACTTTTTCTATTTTTTAAAATATATTACATAAATAAAATTCAGTAATAAGTATTTAAACAGGAATAATAGAAAAAAAAAAAAAAATGAATTCACTGAAAATTAAAGCGTTTGACGTATACTGTCAAAAAAAATTAATTGAAAAGAATTACTATGGTAACATAAAGAAAAAAAAATAAATTTTTTTTAATATTTTATTTTATTTTATTTTAATAAAATATATTATATATAATGATATAAATAGTAATTACTAAAAAATAATAATCAAATATTATTTAAAAATATAAATATATATATAAATATATTATAAAACAATAATAGAAAATAATTTTAAGAAGATAATAAATTCTAGTGTTTTTGAGAAGCTTTATAATAAATGGGAAATTGAAAAGAATGAGGGAGACGATACTTTTAATTTTTATAATAATATGGCTTTAAATGAAAATAATTACCATTACCAATATTTTCAACATTTGGATAAATTTCCATTTTTAAAGGAAGAAATGAAACAAATAAAAAAAGAAAATATAGAAAATAGTCAAAGTCAGAAGTCACCACTCTTTCCTTTACAAAATTCAACAAATAATTCAGTAAAGAATGGAGACCAACATCATTTACCACCTTCACCCTCCTTATATAAAAATTCTGAATATAGTCATCATATGGATCTTTGTGTATTAGCTTGTTTAAGAAGTATATGGGAAAATATAATGATATTATATAATTTAGGATTAGATGGTACATTTGAATATACCCCCTCACAAAAAAATAATGATAATGACCAAATAAAATCATTAAAAAATTTTGATATTTATATAAATACAATAAAGAAATATAGTAAAGATCAACCTAATCCTACTTTAAATACAGGATACGATTCCTATTATCAAGATAACACAATTCAATATCAAAATAATAATAAAAATAATAGTAGTCCACAAACTCAAAATAGAATTATAACACCAAAAAATGAAAATAACGCCTATAATTTATCAAATAGTAATAGTAATAATAATTATTATTCTAATACAAATAATAATAATAATAGTGTTCAATCAACAATAACGCCAATTTCTTCTAATTCTTCTCCATATAACAATCAATCATCTTCTATATCAAATAATAATAATAATACCGATACTAATACTAATAATACTTATTATCAAAATAATAGTGATAATTCCAATTCATATTATCAAAATTCATCAAATGATCGATCAACTTCAATGAATGTATTAACTCATAGTCCATATTCAACTGAATCAGTACTTCAATCACCATCTTTTTCACAAAATAATACACCATTTGCTACCTTTAGTAGAAATAATAGTAGTAATATGAATAATAATGGAAATAATAATAATAATAACAATAATAACAATAACAATAATTTTGATTTTAAACATTCAAAAACAAAAAATGTATTAGCTATTGATGAACTTATTGGTAGAAATAGTGATGATGATAACAGTAATGTTAATATAAATAACATGAACACTAATATGAATTATAATATGAAGAATATGAATAATAATAATAATAATAATAATAATAATAATAATAACATAAATATGAATAACATGAATATGAATAGCAATATAAATTTGAATAATAACATGAATATGAATATGATTAACAATATGAATGTGAATAATAACATGAATATGAATAATAATATGAATGTGAATAATAATATGAATATGAATATGAATATGAATATGAATGTGAATAATAACATGAATAATAATATGAATATGAATATGAATAATAACATGGGTAATAATATGAGTTTGAATATGAATAATAACATGAATAATAATATGAATAATAATATGAATAATAATATGAATAATAATATGAATAATAATATGAATAATAATATGAATATGAATAATAATAATTTGAATAATAATATGAATAATATGAATAATAATATGAATAATAATTATAACAACTTTAATAATAACAATAATAATAATAATAATAACTATCAATTCAATAATTTAAATAATAACAATTCATATTATCAAAATCAAAAACCTAATAGTTTTAATAATATAAACAATTATATAAATACAAATGATAATAATTTAGTAAATACCCATAATAATTGTCACATTTCAACTCATTCTAATAGAATAACAGGATCAAAAAATGCAATGATATGGGATGAGTTTAGAAATATTAATACTATTCAAGATTTCAAAAGATTACGTCAAAATAAACAAAAACAATTAATTATTAGAATGTGTAGAAAATTAATGGAAGATGCAAAAATTACGGGGTATAGTTCAGTACCATGGAAACAACTTTCCACTGGACGTTGTCCATTCCTTTTTGAAAATTGGCCACATACTATTCCAGATAAACCTTTAGCACCAGGTTATCCAACAAAAAATGATCCAGAACCATATGAACCAGTACCATTTGAAGATATTTCATGGCTTGGTACAAATCAAAGAAAAACTCTTTTTATGGCTTTAAAAAGTGGTGCAGTATATGTTAGATATAGATATCCAAATGAATTTCCAACAGGTCAAGTCAATGAAACTGTTAAAACAAAAGGTAAATATATTAATAGTTAATTAAATGAATTAATAAATATTAAAATATTAAAATCTTATAAATATATATTAATAAATAAATAAATAAATAAATAAATAAATAAATATAAAATATTAAATATTAATCTAATAAAATTATTATTATTATTATTATAATAATTATTATTATTAACAGAACAAGGTCCTAAAACCAAAGATAAAAAAAGAAAGGATTCTTCATCAAGTGATAATACGAACAGTTCAATACATTAATAATATAAAATAATGTATAAAAATTGTTCCTTTATATTAAATCTCATACTATAAATTAAAAAATTAATGATTATATTATAAATAATATGTCTATTATTTGTAAATATATAGAAACATATTATTTATAATATAATATCCAATATTATACCATTAACAGTTAATAAATAATTTATTAATTCATATATATATATATAATTGAAATATAATAATAAATAAAAAAAAAATTCTTTTTTTTTTTGTTTTAATATTATTATAATTTAATTATATATATATAGATATATATTAATTTTTCTTATATATATATTTTTAACACACTATACGTTTTCTTTCATTTTTATTATCTTTTATTTTTTTATTTTTTTTTTTTTTTAAAAAAAAAATAATAATAATCATAATTTATTTTATTTAATCATAACTACAAGCAAAAGTAATTTATAAAAAAAAATAATAAGATAATAATGAGATAATAACGTAAATCATAAATATCTTTTATTAAATATAAATAATTTATTTATCATAATTATTAAATAATATTTAATAGCATTCATATTTTTTTTTTTAATAATAATAAAAATAATAACAATAATAAAGTATAATAAATTTCATAATTTAATAAAAAATAAAATAAAATATATATACATAAAATAAAAATGTTAATTTAATATTTTTATAATATTTATTTTATTTTTATTTTTTATTTTTTTAATATTTTTTTTTTATTAAATATTACATTTATTTATTTAGAATTTAATAGATAATTTAATAATATAGACTTATATAGGTAAAGTTGATAGATAAAAGTGAATTTAATATGACTATTTAATAATTTATTAAGAAAACTATTAAAACAAACAATAAAAAAAAAAAAGAAATAAAAAAAAAAAAAAATTGTAAAAAAATTATTATTATATAAACTTTATTTTCAATAATAATTCCCATTAATGTATTATTAATTTTAATTATTCTCTTTTTTTTTTTTTTTACCAATAAACTTAAATGATAAATATAAAAAGAATCACCATATAGTAATAATATATCTTAAAGAATTTCTATTAATAGTAATTTAATTTAAAATGTATTATATTTTTTTTTCTTTAAATAATAATAAGATTAATTATTATAATTTTTCTTCAATATTTTATATTTAAAAATTCCAAAAATTTAATTATAAATATAAATAAAATTAACTATTTTATATATATTAAGAATTAAGATTTCAAATTTTATTTTCAAATAAATGATAAAATTAATTAAAAGATTAATTTTTTTTTTTTTTTTTTTAAAGTAAAAAGATATGAAGTAGCATATGTTTCTTTTTTCTTTATATAGATATAATACATTACTTTATGCTATTTATTTTTATAATTATATATATATACTAAACTTACTAATATACCATATAATTCTATTTTTAAAGAATATCTAAAAAAAAAAAAAAAATTAATAGAAATAAATAGAGAGAGAGAAAAAAAAGTATAAATTGTTAAATTTTATGACAGCTTACATATTTATTAATTAAAAATTTTCATATGTATATTATATCAGTTCTTAATTTATTATTTTTTTTTATTAATTAATAATTGTATTTATATTAATATATAAAGAAAAAGAAAAGATAATATATAAGATAAAAAGAAATACAGAAAATCAATATTTATAATAATTATTATAAATATTTAATTTTTTTTTTTTATTTTAAATATATAAATATTTAGTTATTTATCTATAAAAGTAAAATAATAATAATAATAATAATAATAATATTAATAATAATAAAATATTAAGAAATAATTAATATGAATTCATTAAAAAACAAATTCATAATATTATATTTAATTATTTTATATACATTCATAAATTTATCATGGTCTCGATCCATAGATTCAAGAATAAAAGCATTGAAAAAAAATAATGGATCTAATCCAAATAATCATATAAGAATAGAAGCAAATATTGATGATCAATTTTATGAGGAATTTAAAAATGAAACCATATTTACTTCAGAAAAAATTCCTGTAAAATATTGGAAAAAGGAAAAAAAGCAAGCTTTTAAAGAAAGAGTAGAAAATGAAATTGATTATGATGTAGATGCTAATGTCACTACAGATTCAGATAATTTTAGTTTTTATAATCAAATGAATTCTAATGAACAACAAATTTATGATATATTATATACTAATTCAGCTAAATTATATCCTGATTTAGAAATTAAAGTTGTTGTTTCAAATGTCATAGATATAAATAGTTTTATTGATGAATTAGTAATTTCTGCTGAAAAAATATTTACTATTTTATCTTATGAAAATCCAGAACTTTGGTGGATTGGTACTTATCAATTTGTTCTAGTTTCAAGTCAAATTGTTAATCAATATATTATTACTTTTTTAACGGTACCTGAAGGTTCTACTTTCTATGGTAATACCAGTAATGATATTATGACATTAAATAGTGAAATTAATCAAGCTAAAACTGAAATCATGAATGAAATAGCTAGTTATAATGTAACTACTCCCTATGCTATTTTAAGATATCTTCATGATTATTTTATTACCAATATTGTTTATACTTTAGATGAAAGTCGTCAACATATTCGTACTTTATATGGTGCTCTTGTAGAAAATAAATGTGTCTGTGAAGGTTATTCAGAAGCTTTTCAATATCTTGCTCATCAATATGGTATTAATTGTCTTATTGCTAGAAGTTCTACTCATGAATGGAATTTTGCAGAAATCAATGATAAATGGTATGTGATTGATATAACTTATGATGATCCTATTGTTAATGGTAAAGTAACACCATCTGGTTCAAGTGATAATCTTAGAACAGAATATTTCTTATCTGGATATAATGATGAAAATGATTTAGATCATAAATTAATTTATTCGGGTTTTAGTGATAAAGAATTAGTTTATTATCCTTTTATTGAAGAAGAACCTTATATACCTTCAGAATTAGAAATAGAAGAAATTCATTCAATGGGATTATCTCATCCTTCAACTTCAACTGTACTGTTTATTAATAGACCTACTTATAAAGACAATTTTACAAATAATGCATCTTCTTTAAA
Source organism: Anaeromyces robustus (assembly GCA_002104895.1). Taxonomy (NCBI): domain Eukaryota; kingdom Fungi; phylum Neocallimastigomycota; class Neocallimastigomycetes; order Neocallimastigales; family Neocallimastigaceae; genus Anaeromyces; species Anaeromyces robustus. The sequence continues at coordinate 22,525 of MCFG01000432.1, read as the reverse complement.
AAGTTTTGGTTTATGGACAATATTTTGTCATTTAATTATTATTTTATTAACTTCAATTATGTTTTATTAAATATAAATTTTATCTTCTATCTTTTTTAATATATATATTTATATATTTAAATATATACCTATAAAGAATTATAGAATTATTATTTTTGTATTTTAAATGTAAAAATTTTTTTAAAAAGTATGTATTAAATATATATATATATATTTGTAAATTTATGCATTAATGTAATTATATTAAAACAATTATATGATTTATATATATACATATAGTAAATATATATATTCTTTTTATTATACTATATATATGTTTTTTTTTTTTTTTTTATTAATTTCATTTTTTTACAAAAATGTATTCCATACTTTTAAATATTCATATCAATAAATCGATTTATTTATATTTAAAAAAAAATGTAACAAAAAAATAATAATATAAATAAAATATGATTTGTATATTTATATATTTACAAAAATTAAAAGAATAAAAACTTATTATTATAATAAAAATACTCTTAATAATAATTTTATTATTATTATTATTTTTTTTTTCATAATTCTCAATATATATATCATTGTTAATAATTTTTTTATTATAATATTTAATATAATATTCTATAAGTATTAATAATTATTTTATATTTTGTTGTATTTTTATAAATATCAATAATGTAACAAAATTAAGTTTTTTTTCTTCAAAAAATGTATTCCATACTTTTAAATAATTATATCAATAAATAGATTTATTTATATTTTTTTTAAAAAAAAATTGAAACAAAAAAGAATAGTATAAATAAAATATGATTTATATATATATTTGACAAAATTTTATGAGAATAAAAACTTATTCTATATGTATTAATCATAAAAAAATCTAAAAATAATTTACTTTAAAAAAAATATTTTATTAATACTTTTATTTTATTAATATTATAAATATTATTAGAAAGTCTTAAAAAAATAATTTATAATATTTTTTATATAATTAAATATTTAAATTCATTTTTTTAAAAAAGTGTTGGAAAGTAATTTTTTTTATATATTATTATTCCTAAAAATTTCTACATATTATTTTAGGATATATTTTTAAATAAATTTTTATTAATTAAATTAACATTAATTTTAATTATAATAAGAATTAATAAAATATAAAAAAAAATGATTAATAAATTTTTAATATTTCAAATAATTATTTGCTTTTTGGTAAAATTATCATTATCAAGAAATATTAATACAAAAAATTTTAATAAAAGAGAAAATTTAGAATCTAATAATGATATTATCATTGAAAATGGAGTTCAAACTGAACGTTCAAAAACAATACCTTTTGAACCATTATTTATATATTTGCCCGAAGAAGAAAAAAATGAATTAAGAGAAAAATTTGAAGATCAAGTTTATATAAGTGCAGTAACGTCAACAACGTCTGATTTTTCTTTTTATAATCAATTTGATTCCAATGAAAAACAAATATATGATGGTATTTATACTAATATGGCAAAATCAGAACCTGATTTAACATTTTCATTTGAAATTGAAATTGATTTCACTGAATTTGAAGAATTTAATAATAATGTGAATTATACTTTAAGGAAAATATTTACTGTTTTGTTTTTAGAAAATCCAGAATTTTGGTGGATTAATGGTTATCAAGCTTCTATAGATCATTATTATAAAGGATATAATATTCATAAAATCACTTTTGAACTAAACAAATCTTCATCAGAAGTTACTCTACCTTTTTCAGGATATACTGGTGAAACTATTAAAAACTTAAATAATGAAATTGAATATGCAAAAAATAGAATTATTGATCAAATTTCAGATTTAGGATTGACAACACCGTATGCTATTTTAAGATATATTCATGATTATTTAATTACTAAAAATGTTTATGCTGAGGATCTAAAAGGAGATTTCATTAGAACTCTTTATGGTGGACTAGTAGAAAATAGATGTGTTTGTGAAGGTTATGCTGAAGCATTTCAATATGTTGCTCATTACTATAATATTAATGTTATATCTGTTATAAGTAAAACTCATAAATGGAATTTTGCTGAGATGGATGGTAAATGGTATGTAATAGATGTTACATTTGATGATCCAGGTATTATTGGAATGGAATTTCCTTCATATTCATATGGAAATCTTTCAACTGATTGGTTTTTAATTGGTTCTGAACATATAAGTATTTCAAATGTAAAATATACAGAAGAAGAAGATCATATTTTAGTATATACAGCCTTTTCAAGTATAAGTGAAATATTAGTTTCATACCCTGAAATCGAAAAACAAGATTATGTTCCAAGTCAAAAAGAACTTAATGAAGTAAAATTAATAAATATGTCTAACCTTAAATATATAGGTAATAATAATCATAATAATATAATCATAATCATAATATATATATATATACAGTATACAGTATACAGTATAAAAATATTTGAAAATTATAAATAATTTTTAATTTAATTATATTATTTGCTACAAAATATATATTAATAAATTATATATTTTAAATAATAATAATTTAATAAAAAAAAAAAATAATAAATAGAAACAGGTACCACACCCACTCCTTCAAACACCGAACCCACAGGATCTAAAGAAAGTACATATTCATCAAATATAGGTGATCCTAATTATAATTCAAATGAAAATAGTAATAATAATGAAAATAGTAATAACAATGAAAATAGTAATAACAATGAAAATAGTAATAATAATGAAAATAGTAATAATAATGAAAATAGTAATAATAATGAAAATAGTAATAATAATGAAAATAGTAATAATAATAGTAATGGCAATAATAATAGTAATGACAATAATACAGCAAAAAGTTATTCTGTATCTGCTAAAAATTATAGTATGATTTCATATCTTTTAATTATTTCAAATATAATATTTTTTTTAAGTAAATATAATATAGTAAATATAATATAAATAATATTAACTATATTATACAAGTCAAGTTTCATGTAAATAATTATATATAGAGAGTATAGTATTATTTAAATGTAACTGTCAAATCATAAAAAAAAATAGTATAAAATAAAACTATCAAATCATAAAAAATAGTATAAAATAAAAATATATCATCATATTTAATTTAATTTCATTATTATATATTTATATAAAAATATAAAAATGTAGAAAAAAAATATTTAATAATTATTATATTTTATTATTTTATTTCTTATTTATTATTAATGATATTTGTACTAATTGTTTCACTTTGATAACTTTAATAATATATAATAAAAAAAAGTTAATTGATTATTATAAATTATTTGAAAATGAAATGTTTATTTTAATAGAATATTTATAACTTTACTGTAATATATATTTAAATAAAAAAAAAAGTTATATAAATTATATCAAAATTTTGGAAAAGTTCCTTACAAATAAGTTTAATTCTATCGTCCTTAAAGTCTGACTCAAAACTATGAATAGGTAGTGGTCTCATAAAAATATTATAGGTTAATATTCTAACTTTATCTTTATCTACTGATACATTAATTTTACCTTCACTACTACTATTACTGTTACAAATTTGATTTGTAGAATTTTTTTCTGAATTACTTTCTTCTTTTATAGAATTTTCTCGTTTTTCTGTAGTGTCTTTAATATTATTTTCATTAACAATATTAATATTTTCATTATCAATTTCTTTCAAATTTATTTCCAGTTTAAATCTTTGTTATAATAATAATTACTTAATTTTTTATTATATTTTAATAAATATTTTTAATTATATATAATTAAAAATATTAATATATATATATATTTAATTTTTCAAATATGCAAAACATTTTTAATATTTTAATAAAAAAAATTTAATTTATATTTATAATTATAATTAAAAAAATTTTATTTTATTTTATATTATTGTAATTATTTATATAATATTATATAACATAAAATAAATATTTACTTACATATGTGTATAAACACATATAAAGTATATACACAAAGCATGTTTTTATACTTATGTAACTATTGTTATATATATGATATACTATCATATAAAATATATTATTTTTAATTATTCAAAAAAAGTATCATAATTATATTGCGCTAAAAATAAAGTTATGTATCAATTTTTTTTTAAACAATAAATGTATTAATATTTATTTAAAAAGAAAATAATTTTTTTTGAAAAGAAATTATATGTTATTTTGATCATGGATTAAATCTAGAATTTTCTAAATATGATAGACAGGAATTTGAAATTAATAAACTTAATAATTTATCATTTTAAAAAAAAAAAAAAGAAAATAAAAAAAGAGATCAGATATTATAGAATTATACATAAAAAATAATAAATTTAATCTTTTTTTTTTTTTTTTTTGTTAAAAAAACGACTTTAATTAAATATTAAAATTTACTTAACTTCAAAACATAAACATAAAAATATTTTTTTATTTATATAAATATATACTAATTAATTTACTATATAATAGACAATATTAATTAAAAAAAGGAAATTTTATATTTAATATAATTTAATATAATTTTAATTCGACAATATATAAATATTTAAAAAATTTTTATTTTTATTTTTATTTATTTTATAGTAATGCTTTTTTTCTTAAAAATTAATATGTATTAAAATACATAACAAAATAAAAATAAAAACAAAACCAAACAAAAAACAATATATATATATACTAATATTTAATTACCATAATAATCAAATTATCAAAATTTATTTTTAACTAAAAAAAAAAAAAAATAGTAATAAAAAATGACTAATTCTAATGAAACTAAACCAATTGATTTATTAAATGATCTAGATCTTATTCGTCCAATGGATGGTGTAAAATTTGGTGAATCCTTTATATGTCAGATGAATTACCAGTAAAAATAGATCAAAAAGCAACGTCGCTATGAACGCTTGGCTGCCACAAGCCAGTTATCCCTGTGGTAACTTTTCTGACATCTCTAGCCTGAATTTTCCAGGATCTGGTAAAATTTCGTTCTTCCTTCAAGGAAATTGCTTCAAAATATCCATCATTTAATATTAGAGCCAAACCTCCCATATGGATAAATTTAATTATAGATCCAGAAGTGAATATAAACAGAAATTGATTATGAACCTCAAAAAGATATAGAAGATATGAGTCCTTCTGATAAATATGATCATCATTTATGGTATATTCATGTCTCTTACCATCAGAATAACATCATAAGAATTACATTATATATTAGTCATACCCTATGTGACGGGAGAACTTTTGAATCTATGTTTTTGGTCGTTATTCATAGTGCTATTCATTCCTTAGATGATGAGGGGAGATAGCGTTTATTGGAAATGACAAATTATAAAGAATTACCACCTTTACCAGAACCTTGTAATTTAGGTGAATTTGGACAAAAACCAAAATTCAAATAATGTATGTTTTTTTTACAATAAATTATCTATTATTTCTATATATCTTTATAGAAAAAAAAAGGATAATTGATAATATATATAAATATATATATATTTATAGCTTATTCTTTATTTCTTTATAGACTTTTTTTTTTTTAATTAATAAAAATATAATATGATTGAAATAAAAATAAAAGTGAAAATAAAGAAAATGTTGAAATGACATTAAAATGAACAGACAAAAAAAATATATATATATATATATTTTTAAATATATGTGTAATATTATAATTAATAATATAAATATAATTGAAATTTAAAAATAAATAATATTGCAAAGAAAAAGAGAGAATATCTTAGAACAATTTATGTCACAATATATATATATTATATATATTATAATAAAGCAGACTTTAATGTCTCCTTTTTCTTTAATATAATATTTTATAATATATTCCAAACAATAACAATTATTATTATTATTATTATTATTATTATTATTATTATTATTATTATTATTATTATTATTATTATTATTATTATTATTATTATTATTATTATTATTATTATTATTATTATTATTATTATTATTATTATTATTATTATTATTATTATTATTATTATTATTATTATTATTATTATTATTATTATTATTATTATTATTATTATTATTATTATTATTATTATTATTATTTCAATATAATAAATTTTGAAAGAAGTTATAATTAAGCCTTAGAATATTTCATATATGGAAAAATTTTACCAGTATATATTATTTATTTATTTATTTATTTATTTATTTATTATTTATTTATTTATTTATTTATTTATTTATTATTTATTTATTTATTATTTATTTATTTATTATTTATTTATTTATTATTTATTTATTTATTTATTTATTTATTTATTTATTTATTTATTTATTTATTTATTTATTTTTTACCATATAAAATGTAGTTCTTAATGAATGAATAGTCTACTCCATAAATATTTTATAATTGTTATTAAATTATTAAATTATTATATATGTAATATAATTTAATAATACCCATAAAATTATAAAATTATAAAATAAAAATTTTATGTGTATTATTTAAATATAAAATTTATATATAATATATAAAAAATTTTTATATATTATTTAAAGTTATCAAAATACTTAATAATTGAGAAAATTTTAATAATTAATATAAAAAAAAATTTTTATTTTTTTTCATTTTTTATTATGAAAAAAATATATTAAATTAGATTTATATTTTTGTATTGATATATTATAAAATGAATAGTTTTATAAATTCTTATTTATAAAACTTAATTAAAAAAATAAACAAATTATAATCGAAATTTATATATATTATAATAATAAAAAAAGTATATAATAATATTAATAATATATATGACAATAAAAAAAATTATTTAATACAGATAGACTATAGAAAAATATTTGAATTTTGCATTTACCAAGGGAATAAAAATATCGCATTATTAAAAAAAATAATCTTAAATGTCTTAAATGATATAATATTCAATTACTAAATTAATATATTATATATATTAAATGAAAAGAAATAAAAAATGAAACAATTCATGATAATTAAAGTATTGTTATTTGAATTTATATTTATATTTCTTTACTCAAAAGTAGTATTATCATCTTCTGTAAATACGGCAATATTATATAAAAAAAAAATTAAACCAAGATATTTTGATAGTCTTGAAATAGTTGATGATCCTGATGATACAATAATTAATGAAAATAATGATCAAGTAATTTTTGAATCATCAGAAAAAATAATAAAATATTGGACAAATGAAGAAAAGGAAGAATTTGAGGATCAAATGAATGAAGAAGAAGAAGATGATGATGAAGAAGATAAAGAAAATGAATGGGGTTCAGGTCATTTTGAATTACATTCTCTTACAAAAAAATTTAGTTTTTATGAACAATTAGAATATGAAGAAAAATTATGTTATGATGCTATTTTATCACATTCAAAAAAACATAATCCAGATTTAAAAATAAATTTTGCAGTTTTTGGAATTACAGATATGGAAGAATTTCATGAAGTATTAAAAGAATCTATTGAAAGAATTTTTACTGTATTAGTATATGAAAATCCAGAATTATGGTGGATTGGAACTTATCGATATAAATTATCGGCAACTACTTATAATCAATGTATAATAACTTTTATAATTCTTCCTAAAGATTCTCCATTTTATGGAATTACTAGTAAAGAAATATCAAATATAAATGATGAAATAGAAAAAATTAAGACTAATATTACTACTGAAATTACTAATTTAAATTTAACTTCTTCTTATGCTATCATAAGATATATTCATGATTATTTAATTAAAAATATAGTTTATTCAACAGATTCAAAAAGTTTACATATTAGAACCATTTATGGAGCTTTAGTAGAAAATAAATGTGTATGTGAAGGATATGCAGAAGCTTTTGAATATCTTTTAAAACAATTTCAAATTAGATGTATTATTGCTAGAAGTATCAGTCATGAATGGAATTTTGTTGAAATTCATAATAAATGGTATATAGTTGATGTTACTTATGATGATCCGGTATTAAAAGGGATTGATTCCTCTTTAGGTTCAGATAAAAATTTATCCTATAATTATTTTTTAATAGGTACAAAACATAAAATTAATGGTCATTCTTCTAAAAAATATTCTGATGATAAAGCTCATAAATTAGTATATTCAGGTTTTACTGACAATAAAGTAATATTTTATCCAAAAATTGAATCAAAAGATTATATTCCAAGTGAAATTGAAAAAAAGGAGATTGAATCTATAAAGATACCTTCTATATTAGGAACAGAAAAAAGTGGAATTAAAGAAGAAACGAATAACAGTAATGACATTAATAATGCATTATCATTATTCAATTTTAAAATTGTTATTTATTATAACATATTTGCTATGTTGATAATAGCCCTTCATTACTATATTTTTTAAAAAAAAAAAAAAAAAAAAAAAAAAAAAAAAAAACAAAAAAAACAAAAAAAACAAATAAACAAAAAAAACAAATAAACAAAAAAAAAAAAAAAAAAAAAAAACAAAAAACAAGAAAAAACAAAAAACAAAAAACAAAAAAAAACAAAAAACAAAAAACAAAAAACATAAAGAAAAAAAAACAAAAAACATACATCAAAATATTTTTTAATTATATAAAAACTGAATATTTACAAATTTACGCTATTTCATTAAAATTATTATTATAAATTTATTATTTATTTATTTATTTATTTATTTATTTATTTATTTATTTATTTATTTATTTATTTATTTATTTATTTATTTATTTATTTATTTATTTATTTATTATTATTATTATTAACCTAAGTATAAACAAAATATCAAAATTTTAAAAAAAAATTATTAAATAAAATATATATATATTTATATAATTCCTTTAAATATGTATCAAATTTTTTAATATTTATCTATTATTAATGAAATCTTAATGTGATAAAAAAAAATTAAATAAATTACAATAAGAATTGATTATGCTTAACATTTAGAAAAATAAAAATAAAGTTTTTTATATATAGAAAATTTTTCTTCTAATGAAACTATTTATATGAAAATCTCGTCAATTATTATTTAATTAACTTATAATTAGTTTAATATGATTAAATTATTCTAAGAAGAAAAAAATAGATTATGTACCATATGAAAAAACTTTAAAAAATAAAAAATCATTAAAATATATATTAAAGAATAATTATGTTTAGAAATATGAATAGCTGATACATTTTTTTAAAAAAAAAAAAATAAAAATTATAAATTAAAAATTAAAAATTAAAAATTAAAAATATATATATATATAATATATATAAAAAAAAAAAAAATAAGAATAATTTTAAATAATAATTATTAAAAAATATATATAAAAAATAAATAAAATAAAAAAGAAATAAAGAAAGAAAATAAATAATTGTATAATTATAAATAAAAAAAATAAAAGAAAATGAAAATTTATTTACTTTATATAGTATCATTTATATTATTATATTCCAAAAATTTATCATGGGCACTAGAATTTAAAAAAAGAAATACTATATTAGAGTATGAATATGTTGAACCAGATGTAGATTATGAATATAAAAATAAAAATGATACTTTACTTATATCAGAAAAAATTCCAATAAAATATTGGGAAAATAAAATTAAAGAAGAATTAAAAAATGATGGAGATAGTGAATTATATATTAGTTCTGTTGAAAATTCAGATTTCAGTTTTTATGGTCAACTTAGTAGTGATGAAAAACAAATTTATGATATTATTTACTCTTGTTCAAAGAAATCACAACCTGATTTAAATATTAAAATTTCTATTTCTGGAATTAGAGATATTGATAGTTTTGTTGAAGAACTATATGAAATATCAGAAAGAGTTTTTACTGTATTAATTTATGAAAATCCTGAATTATGGTGGATAGGTACCTATCAACTTGGTTTAAGTTCAACTCTAATATTATATAAATATGTTTTAACCTATAATTTAACTCCATCTAGTACTATTTTTGAAGATTATTCTAAAAAAGATATTGAAAGATTAAATACTGAAATTGAAGGAGTGAAAAATGATATTGTTAGTAGGATAAATAATTTAAATCTTACAACCCCTTATGCTATTTTAAGATATATTCATGATTATTTAATTACAAACATTATATATGTATTAGATGAAAGTAGAGATCATATTAGAACAGTTTATGGAGCTCTTGTTGAACAGAGATGTGTATGTGAAGGTTATGCAGAAGCTTTTCAATATATAGCTAAACAATTTAATATAAATGTTATTATTGCAAGAAGTGCAGAACATGAATGGAATTTTGCAGAATTAGATGGAAAATGGTATGTAGTTGATGTTACTTTTGATGATCCTGGAAAAGAAACACCTTTAGGTAGTAATAAAAATCTTCAAACTAGCTATTTCTTAATTGGAACAAGTCAGGTAATAAGAGGTGAAAGATATTCCGATGATCCTGATCATTATTTAGTTTACTCTGGTTATAGTGATGAACATATGGTGGATTATCCACAACTTTCAAGCACTAGTTATGTGCCAACTGATAAGGAACTTGAAGAACTTGAAACAGTTCAAGTAGCAAATATGACATCTTCAGGTATAATATAAATTATAACTCTTATTTTTTTTTTTTTTTGTTTTGTTTTTACTTATTTCTTTTTATTAATTATATATTTATTATTTATAATATCTTAATAATCTTTTATTATTTATTATTTATTATTAAAATATTAATATTAATATTAATTTGAAAAAAAAAAAAATTATTATTATTTTAAATTTAAATTTTTTTTTTTTTAGATATAGCCTATATTCATGATTCTAACTACCACAGTGAAAAAGAATCTAATGATTCTAATTCTATATTTAATTTTTCTCTAATCAATTTATTAATAATAGCAATGGCAGTCCAAATATTTATTTAAATATTTAATTATTATTAATATTAAAATCTGTATAAATTATATATATATATATTTATACAGATTTTAATAATAAAATATAGAAAAAACAGAATAAAACAAAATAAAATAAAATAAAATAAAATAAAATAAAATAAAATAAAATAAAATAAAATAAAATAAAATAAAATAAAATAAAATAAAATAAAATAAAATAAAATAAAATAAAATAAAATAAAATAAAATAAAATAAAATAAAATAAAATAAAATAAAATAAAATAAAATAAAATAAAATAAAATAAAATAAAATAAAATAAAATAAAATAAAATAAAATAAAATAAAATAAAATAAAATAAAATAAAAAATATTTTTACAACAAAATAATATCAATTATAATAAATAAAACATTATCTTTTATATAAAAAAATTTTCTTTAAAACAATTTTTTTTTTTTTAAAAAATAAAATTCAAATATTATAAAAATTGTTAGAATAAAAATTTTTTGTAAAAAAAAAAGAATAAAATAAAAAGGTATTTAATTATATATAAAAAAGTTAAAATTATAAAATTTTAAATATAATAATAGATTCCTCCATTCAACAACTATACTTTCAATTTTATTTTATTTATTATATGGGAGTAAATTTAATGCTTAATACATTATTCTTTTAAATTTAAATTATAATAAAGTTAATAACATAAGAATAATGTATTGAAGTAATGTTTTCTTTACAAAAAAATTTATCTTTAAAAAATTTTTTTATCTACCAATAAAAAATTTTTTTTTAAACTTCAATTCTTTTCCTTTTTTTTAAAAAAAAAAAAATAATAATCCACATTTATATTATTACTTTTACGTCATTATTAAATAATATAAATTAAAATGTTATTTAAATAAAATAATGAAAAATATTAACTAAAATAAAAATTAATTATTAAAATTTTTATTATATCCTTTTTTTTCTTTTTTTTTTTTTACAAACAATAAATACAAAATGATATTAATTAAATATCAATATCTATTATTATACATTACATTATTATTAAATTGTTATATTATTAATACTAGATCTCAAAAAATAAATAATTCAAAACCAGTAAAACAATCTAAAACTCAATCAAAATTTAATAATGATAATGATATAAATGATATACAAAAAATAAAAGAATATAATAATACAAGAGGTAATATTAAATTAGATGTAGGGAAAAAAAATAATATAAATGAAAATAAAATTGTTTTCAAAAGCAAAAATAATCTTATTAAATATCAAGATGATGAAGAAAAAAATTATATGAAAATTCAATATTATAATAAAACTAATGTTGTATATATCGATGATAATGATTATATAAATGTAAGTTCAGTACCAGATAATGTAAATACTAGATTATATGATCACTTAAATAATAATGAAAAAGTAATGTATGATATTATATTTTCTGCATCTAAAAATGAAACACCAATTATTGATACAAATATGATAGTTTATAATGTATATAGTTTAGATGATTATTTAAACGAATTAGAAGTCTCAGCAGAAAGAGTATTTACAACACTAATTTTTGAAAATCCTGAACTTTGGTGGTTAGGAAATTATGAAATGTATATTTATACCACCGATGTATTATATGAATATAATATTAATATAAAACTAATACCAGAGAGTTCTATATTTTATGATTATACTATTGATGATATTATGATTATAAATCAAAGTATTGAAAATATAACATTAGATATCATGAATCAAATAGCATCATTAAATATTAAAACACCTTATGCTATACTAAGGTATATTCATGATTATTTAATAACAAATATTGTATATACATTAGATGAAAAACGAAGACATATACGAACACTTTATGGAGCTCTTGCTCAAAATAAATGTGTTTGTGAAGGATATTCTGAAGCATTTCAATATATAGCTCAACAATATGGTATTAATACGTTAATTGCTAGAAGTATTACCCATGAATGGAATTTTGTTGAATTAAATAATAAATGGTATATAGTAGATGTAACATTTGATGATCCTGGTTCAGAATTAAAAACAGATTATTTTCTTATTGGTACAAAACATCGTTTTAAATCTGGAACGTATTCAGATGAGAAATCTCATATTTTAGTATATTCTGCATATAGTGATAAAAAAGTAATTAATTATCCAGAAATTGAAAGTAATGATTATATTCCATCTTCAGAAGAACTTAATGAAATTAATTCAATTGATAGAAGTAACTTAATATTCGGTAATATAATTTTTAAATAATAAAAATAAATAAATATATATATTGAGCTATAATTTTTTGTTATTATTTAATCTTAAAAAATTTTTTTATATAATTTTTTTTTATTCATTTAATTAATAATTTTTTATTTATTTATCTGTATAAAAATTTAAAAAAAAAAAAAAAAAAAAATATAGAAATTAATGACTTCGAACTTTATACTGATATGAAATTTATTTATAAAAATCATTCAATAAAAAATATTTATTTATCATTCATTAATAATATTTTTATAATTTTATTAGCTTCATGTTATCTTTTTAACATATAAATTGTATATATATAAGCATAATAATTAAATTTAGCATTACAACAATTAGTTTATCTTATAAAAATAATTTTTTTTTTTTTTTTTAATATATTTTTTGTATAAAAGTTTTAATATTAATATTATATTGATAATATTAATGAAAATAAATTGTAAATAGGTAATAATATATTTAAATAATATATTATATTTATTTATATATTATTTAACCAAAGATTAAATAATTTTAAAAAGTTTAAAAAATGACATCTAATTACTTTTATTAGATATTTTCTCATATATTTTTAATAAAAATAAAATTACAAAGCAAAATAAAATTTATTTTATATATAGAAAAAATAAAAAAGTAAAAAATAAAAAATGAATGTTCCATATAAGATTTTTATTAAATTTTTATAGTGGATATTAATAAGAATGTTATAAAATTAAATGAAATAAAAAAAAAAAGATATAAAATATAAAATAAAAAATAAAAAATTAACTAAAAAAATGATATAAATAAAAGATTAAATGAATATATAATAAATAAAATATAAAATAAAAATGATATAAAAAAGATAAAATAATTAAAAAAATTAAAAAAAAGAATCAAAATTTTTTAAAAATATAAAAATAAATAAATAAATAAATAAATAAATAAATAAATAAATATGAGAAAAATAAAGAATAGGTTATTTATAATATTTTTACATATAATTATTTTTAATATCATAAAATCATCAAAGTCTCGACATATTACTACAAGATCACTTATAAAAAGATATGAATCAGTATTATGGAATGATGAAATAATAACAGAATATGATCCAAAAAATGATGAAAGTATCGAAGAAAAAGAAGAAGAAGAAGAAGAAATAAATATATATTCATTTGAACAAATACCAATAAAATACTGGACTAATGATGAAAAAGAAGATTTACAAGAACAAACAAATGATAATATTTATATAAGTTCAGTAGAATCATCAACAAATTTTAATTTTTATGATCAACTTAATTATAAAGAAAAACAATATTATGATATTATTTATAAAAATTCAATTAAATCACCACCTGAAACAACTATTAAAATTTCAATAACTACTAATATTAGTAAAGATGATTTTATTAGTGAATTAAAAATATCTAGTGAAAGAGTTTTTACAATTTTGATTTATGAGAATCCAGAATTTTGGTGGATTGGAAATTATTCTATTAAATTATCAACATTAGAGAATAAATATTTAGTTACATTTATTATTATACCATCTAACTCAAAATTTATTAATTATACATCAAATGATATTGTTCAATTAAATGAAGAAATTGAATCGATAAAAAAAATAATTATGAATAATATTGATGAACTTAATTTAACTACAAAATATGCTATAATGAGGTATGTACATGATTATTTAATAACAAAAATTGTGTATACCTTAGATGAAAAAAGAAAACATATTAGAACATTATATGGTTCTCTAGTAGAAAATAAATGTGTGTGTGAAGGTTATGCTGAAGCTTTTCAATATATAGTTAAACAATATAATATTAATTGTATTATTGCTAGAAGTTCTACTCATGAATGGAATTTTGTTGAAATGGATGGTAAATGGTATGTTTTAGATGTAACATATGATGATCTTAAAGGGGATAAAATACCTACCAATTCATATGATAATCTTACCACAGTATATTTTCTTATAGGAACAGAACATGTTTGTTATTCAAAAAAAAAATATAATGAAGATACTGATCATATTTTAGTATATTCTGGTTATAGTTCAAATCAATTAATTTCTTATCCATATATTGAAATAAATGATTATGTTCCTTCAGAATTAGAACTTGAAGAAATTAAATTAATAGATTTAGATAATATTGCAAATATAAAAAGTAGTTATAAAAATTTTTTTTTATTTTTAAATGATATTTATTTATAAATGAAAATAATTATAATGAATACAATATTTATTTATTAAATATAATATATATACATATATATATATATATATATGTAAAATCAAATATATATATATATATATATAAAAAATCAAATATATATATATATATATATATGTAAAATCAAATATATATATATATATATATAAAAAATCAAATATATATATATATATTTATTTGATTTTTTTGTATTAATACTTTTATTTTTTAAATAACTAATATTCTTTTATAAATATTTATTATATATCTTCCAACTTATTTGGATATATTTCAAAAATTATTGCTATAACAGCAGCTACAATATCAAAAACAATAACAACAGCTTCAGTAACAACTGAACTTCCAACAACAACTAAAGAACAAACTACAAGTACAGAACTAATTACAAGTACTTCTAAATTCACAGGTAATAATAAAATAATAGTAATTATTATTATTATAAATGTTACAAAGATATTATTAATTATTTAATTAATATTATAATTTGTTTTTTTTTTTTTTTTTTTTTTTTTTAAATATAGGTAAGGAAGAAGATAATAACATTCCACAAAAATCAGAAATCAACGATTCACAATATAATGTCAGCAATGATAATACAACTTCTAAAAATGATAATATAGCTTCCAACAATGGTTTAAATTTAAAACAATATATATATTACAATTTATTTATTTTATTCATTATTATAAATATTATAATATAAGATCAATCATTTATATAGGAATAATAAGCAACATTGATACATCTTTAACATAAAATAAGTGTATGAAAAAAGATAACGAAAAAAAAAATTATTTTATTGTTATTTAAATCAACTTCTTTCTAATTACAGTTAAAGTTTATAATTTATTCAAAAATAATTATCATTATTATATAGGAATATTCATAGTAATGGTATTATAATGAATATAAAAGTTTTTAAAATACTACATAGTTTTAAGAACAAGATTTTTTATCAATAAAAGTTTTTTTATATTTTTTTTTATTGATATGAAAGGGGTATAAGGATAATTTTAGAATGATATAAGAAGCTAATAAAACTTTATTTTATAATTACTAAATTTCTCATATATACTTTCATCATGTATATATAATATATACATGATGAAAATTCATGTTTGAAGTTAGAAAAAACTAAAAAAAAAAAAAAGAAAAAAAATGTTTTTTAAATTGAATAAAAAATTCATTGAAGTCAAATATTTTTATATGAGGATTCCAGTATTGTATTAATTAAATTAAATATTATTTTTTTATAATAGAAAAATAATACACATAATCTTAAAATATATAATAACAGTTTAATTTTTAAAACTCTTTCTTCATTCATAAATATAAAAAAAAATAATAGATATATTATTAAATAATATTATTATATAATATCACGTATTATCATGTATCTTATATAATATTGTATGTATTAGTAAAATATTACAATTTGTAATATGGCAATAAATCATAATAATGAATGTGTTGCATTTCGCAATGTTGCATTTCGCAATATGATATGGGGCGCATATTAAATTTTTGCAATGAGGCGCATAAAAAACAAATAAAAAAATGAAAAATTTTTTAACACAAATTATGAAAGCCACGTTATGAAATAAAATAAAATAGAATTTAAAAAAATTAAATAAATAAATAAAAAATATATATATAAATAAATGAATAGAAAATAAACAAATAAATAAATAAATATTTCTTTTCTTATTAATTACTTAAAAAAAAATAAAGTAAAAAAATTAAAAAAAAAAAACTTATTATAAAATTAAATATATTTATATAATTTTTTTGATAAATGAATAATAATAAATAAAATAAAAGATAATAAATAATATAACAGTATTATATATGTATTTTTATTAAAAAGACGATAACAAATAATAAATAAAAAAAATAATATAAATTTTAGAATAAAGAAAAGAAACAAATAAATAAATAAATATTTTTTTATTAATTACTTATTTACAAAAAAAAAATATAAAAATAAAAATTCATTATAAAATTAAATATTTTTATAAAATTATTTTGATTTGAAATATTAAAAAAAAATTCAATATTATTAAAATATTAAATAAAAAATATAATTATAAAAAAATATTCAAAAAATATTCAATATTATTAAAATATTAAATAAAAAATATAATTATAAAAAAATATTCAAAAAATATTCAATATTATTAAATTATTAAATAAAAAAAATATTCAAAAAATATTCAATATTAATTAAATAAAAAATAATGAAGAAATATTCAATATTATTAAATTATTAAATAAAAAAAATATTGAAGAAATATTCAATATCATTAAATAAAAAAAATAAATAAAATATTATTAAAATACTAAAAAAAATTCAATATTAAAAAAATATTTAATATTATTAAATCATTAAATAAAAATATTATTAACTAAAAAAATATTATTAAATAAATAATTCTTTATATTATATTTTTATTTATTTAATTATTTATACAATTATGCGCCCCATTGCGAAATGCAACATTGCGAATTGCAACATTGCGAATTGCAACATTGCGAAATGCAACCTACAAATCTTTGTCATGCGCCCCATTGCGAAATGCAACATTGCGAAATGCAACATTGCGAAATGCAACTCTCCCCTTAAATTTATGTAATCATTATATTTTTATGTATTATACATTATTTTATGTAAAGTCATGTATTCACATGATATATTCTATTTTATATTTTCACCTGACAATAATTTTATTCTTTGAAGAAGTCGTGTTTAATTCTTTCATATTAAATAAATGTATTAATTATTAAATATATTAAATAAATAAATTATATAAAAAAAAATAAATTAACAGATTAAGAGTCTCAAGGAGCTCTAATCATATATAAAAATTAACATTAATTATAAATAAAATATTAATAAAATATTAAAATATAATAAAATAAAAATGAGTAATTTAAATAATGAATTAAATATATGCCTTAATGGCGATAATTTTGAAGTATGGCATAACATTGTTATGGATACTTTATACATTAAAAAACTTAACAAATATGCCGAGAAGGATATTGTTAAGGAATTAAAAGAAAATGGTAGAACAGAAGAAGAAATTAATAAAGCTACCATTGAAAATAAAAAGGCAAGATTAATAATATTAACTTCTATTAATCCTGCCATAGCAAAAGATATATTAAAACTTGAGTCAGTATTCTCCATTATGACATACCTTAAAGGTGAATATGGAGAAGATGAAACTGATATGTTATATTGGGCCAATAAAATTGAAAAATTAAAGGCCAAAAATATTAAAGAAATTCCAAAAATATTAACTAAGTTAGATAATATTTTTGAGAATATGAATAAATCTGATTTTAAATTATCAGATAAAGAAAAAATAAAATATATATATAATACATTTCCAACAGGCTTTAAGAATAAGTTTGAATTTAAAGAAAACGAAGATTCACAAAGCCTGATAAAAAGAATAAAATATAACATTTCTATGAAATGTTATGCCAGTCAGTGGATGGAAAAAGAAAGAGAAGAAGAAAAAGATGACTCTACGGAAGAGGAAGAAGAAGAACAAGAAGACCATATGGAAATTGATGCCATCCACAAAAATTTCAGGAAGCCAAAGAGTTTTAATAATAAAAATAATAAAATTCATAACAATAACTTTGATAAAAGTAATAATAATTATCACAATAATAATAACTCTGATAAAAGTAATAATAATTATCACAATTATAATAAAAATAACAAAAATAATAATAAATATTGTTATATATGTGATAAAATTGGTCACTCTACTAAGGATTGCTGGTTTAATTTGAAGAATCCAAATAGAAGAGCTACCGCCAGACCAAATGACAATTTTAATAATGAAAACCAAAAATACATGGGTTATATGAACAATTTCGAATTAAATGATGAATATAATAATGATTTTAACTCTGATGAATTAAAATACAATATTGACAATAAAGTGTACAATGAAAATGATGATAATAAATCATTACACTTTATAAATTATAATAATCACGATAAAAATTATGAAAATATTAATAATAAATATAAAAACACGCGTGTTTCCAGAAATTTAAAAAATATTAAAAATTTATTAAGTAAAAATAAAAATAATAATAACAAAATTGAATGGTTATATGATTCAGGCGCTGGAGAACATATAACCAACAATAAAAATATTTTAAAAAATTTTAAGAACGAAAAAATAACTTTAAAATGCGCTAATGGTACTGTCTGCAAGTTTGAAGGCTATGGTGAAGTAGACTTAAAGGTAAATAAACATACTTTGAAATTAAATCATGTTTTATATTCAAAAAATGTAACAAAAAACATGATTAGTGGTATTGAACTAGCCAAATCAGGAATAAAAGTTTTAATTGAAAAATTAAACTACAATTTTATTCTTAGATTGCTAGATTCAAACTACAAAACAATAGCAACTTATAAATCTAATAAAAGAAATGAAATTAATATTTATGGCTATTGTTTATCAAAGTATAAATTTAAAAACAATAAAAATAATATTATGGTCATGCATAATTCTCAGAATGTCGATGAACTATATTGGCATCGACGGCTTGGCCATTTCTATATAAAAAAATTTAAGAAATTACTTAAAAACACATAATAATGAAAAAGAATTTTTAAAATTAAACAACAAAACAAATATCAATAATAATAATAATAATAATAACAATAAAACAAATATAATAATAAACAAATAAATAATAAAGAAGAAAATTTAAACAATAATAATTCACTAAATAGTAATAATAATAAACAAATAAGTAATGAAAAAGAAAATTTAAATAATATCAATTCACCAAATATTAATAATTATAAACAAATAAACAAAGAAAATGATGAAAACACGACAAATTTTTCAGAAGAAAGTAGTCATTATTTTTCAGCAATTTCTTCTGAAGGCGGGGATATTGGACAAGAAAATAACACAGATCCTGGAAGTACTTTAAAAGAGGATCTAAATGATATAAACAACAACAAAAATTATAATACAAATTCTAAAGATATTGCTACTCAAAGTAGCTCCAAAAATTTAATTTCTGAAATTTCAAAAAATAAAAATCAAATTTTTTGATAAAAAAAAATTTTAATAATAAAAATTTTTCAAATTTTGAAATAAAAAAAATAATAATTCAATTAAAAATAAATTTTAATGAAATAAACACAGACAAAACCTTATTTAATAATAAATTTGAATATAAAATTTTACACAATAATATATTAAATAATAATAAAAAATAAAAATTTACTTAATGAAAATTTTATTACAAATTTTGAACACAATAATATTAATAATTCAAATATTAATGAACAAATTAATAATAATAAGGTTTTTAATATAAAGACAATATATATAACAATATTAACAATAAAAATTTTTCTAATAATGATAATAAAATTTTTAATACAAATAATTTAAATAACAACTAAAATAATATATTACAAAATGATAATAATATACAAGATTATAATAAAAATTTAGAAAGGATAATTACACCATATGTAAACTAACATAAAAAAGAAATTAAAATTTTATTTATAGATAACAATCCAAAAATCTCCAATTTTATTCCAAGTTACAATAACCAAATTAATTTTAATAAATTAAATATTAATCAAGGAAAATTAAATATTAAAAATAAAATCAATATAAAAAAAAAAAAAAAAAAATAAAAAAAAAATAAATAAGTCTACAAAATTAAAATATGAAAAAAGCAATGAAGTCTAAGAAAGTGACCGCTGTTAAAGAAAAAAAAAAAAAAATTAAACTACCTAAAAACTAAAAAGAAAAAATGCTGGTTAACGTATTGACAAAATGCGTAAATGGTAATAAATTAAAATCTTTTGCAAATCAAATTTTCAATACTTAGAAATTTTGATTTGAGGGGGAGTGTTAAGATTTAAATTTATAACTTTATTATATTAATCACGTGTAAATAGTATATTTATGTTTTATTAACATTATTTATGTAAATATCTTAAATTTATGTAATCATTATATTTTTATGTATTATACATTATTTTATGTAAAGTCATGTATTCACATGATATATTCTATGATACGCGGGACTTTTATGTGCGCTGGTCGCTTTTAATAGTATAATTATATTTTATTATTTTATTAATTATTTAATTTTATTACCAGAAAAATACCTCCGATCTAAAATAATTCCAAGACGAAGGATTATTAAAATTGAAAAATTTAAAAATAATATAAAATTAATAATTTTAAATAGTTATTTAATATCTAATATATAAGAATATAAACTAATATATTATAAAATATATATTAAGAATATAGTAATAATATAAGAGTTATTTAAAATAATAATATATTTAACTATATAACAATATATGAATTATTATGTATAGTAATATATTTAGCTATATAATAATAATAAATTATTACTATATTTTGATTATACTTTAATATACTATAATATTAATAATACATGAGAATATTAAAAATACATATAATAAAATATATTATATAATATATAAAAATAAAAGAATTATTTAATTTAATATAATAAAGAATAAATATTTAATATATAATAAAAATATAAATAATAAATTATTTTAATAATTATTATTAAGAAAAGATATAAATTTAATATTTAATAATTATTATTAAATATACCAATATGTTGCTACACATATTAGTTTTACATCATCTATTTTATATTTTCACCTGACAATAATTTTATTCTTTGAAGAAGTCGTGTTTAATTCTTTCATATTAAATAAATGTATTAATTATTAAATATATTAAATAAATAAATTATATAAAAAAAAATAAATTAACAATTATATTAATTATTCTCTTATTCTCGTTATTAAAAACTAAATAATTATTATTATTATAAAAACATATATAAAAAAATTAAATATAATAAAATATCAAAATTAAGATCCCAAATTATCTTTCTATTGGCTGATTATCCCTTTGTATAAAATAATGGAAAAAAAATAACTAAAAAAAAAGTTTTTTTTTCCACAAATATTTTTTTAAAATAAAAATAAAAAATAAAATAATTTATTTCATGCTTTATTAATATATTATATATAATATATTAATATATATTGTTAAATATATTTTAATATTTTAATATTTTAATATTTTAATAACAATACTTAATATATATCCATAT